>CANTUT010000358.1:50000-55000 GCA_947687605.1 Reutealis trisperma | reverse complement strand
TCTCTAACTTCTTAATATTCGAAAAAACATTAAAAAACATAAATTTTTCTAATTAAATTATTTTTATTTAAATTAAATATAATTAAATATATATTAAATAATAACTATTTTTTAATTCTAATTGAATTCATTTTTTCTTTATTTAAATTAAATTAAATAAGATAATTAAATTATTAAATTATAATTATATAATTATAATTATTAAATTTATTTGCTATGATGACTTAAATAAATTAATGGATTAGATTGATAAAAATAATAACTATGCATGTTCATATAGAGCAAATTTAATGTAATATTAGTAAGAGAAAAAAATATAATTCACTTAAAAAAAAATAGAGTTTTATTATTTAATGTCCAAAACTAAAATTATCATATATATATATATATATATATATATATATATATATATATATATATATATATATATATATATATATATATATATATATATATATGATACTTCTTCTTTTAAAGAAATTATACTAATCAAATAAAATTTATTTAAGATTTTCATGAACGTACCCTATTTTCCTCTGATACAATTTAAACAATTTTAAGTATGAAGCTTTAATTAAATAACTTAAAATTACCGCTAAATCAATTGACTTCCGTACAAAGTAAGATTTAAATAACTATTTCATAACGAAATATTTTTCTTCACGTTTAACACATGTATCTTAAAATTTAAACATGAACTATAATTATTAACAATATTAGGAATCATAAATTTCTGAAATTCAACAAAAGTAAAAATTAAAATTTTTACATATAAATATATCAAATATAATTAAGTAATTATTTTTCTTATAAAATAAATTTTTTTTAAATAATTGAAAATTCATATTATTACATTGTGCGAAATATTGGAGTAAGTGATAATCTCACACTAGCATTTATGGATGCATTTATAGAAGATTTTTATAATAATATGCTACTCTAAAAAAATATTTATCTAAATATGCCACTTTTTATTTTTCTGAATTTTTGACCAACAACACCGGAAGTTTAACTTCCTGTTTCCTTTTTTTTTTTTTTAAATTAATTTTTTAATATTTTTTTAAAATATTGAGTAATATATATATATATATATATATATATATATATATATATATATATATATATATATATATATATTCCATTGTTACTTTTTTGTTAATCAATTAATTAATTATATTAAAATTAAATTAAAAAATTATCAATTATGATTTAATTAAATATATGATAAATAATTAAGTTTCTTTTAAATTAAGGTTTATCTTGAAATATAATATTATCATGATTTTTATTTATTTATACATTGTTTAATTTTATTTTTATATATATTATATTTAAATATATTATTAAATATATTATTATGTATAATTTTTAAATTAAAAAATTTTGTATTTTTTAAATTCTTTTTAAATTCTTAATTTAAAAAATTATACTTAATAAAATTCTTAACATTATTGTAAAAAAATACAGAATTAACATTTGAAAATTATACTTATATATTTATTATTTATATGTTAAAATAAATATAATATACATAAAAATAAAATTAAACAATGCATAAATAAATAAAATTCTTTTAAAATTCATAATTTTAAAATTATACTTAGTAAAATTCTTAACATTACTGTAAAAAAAATATAGAATTAATATTTAAAAATTATACTTAATAATATAATTAATAATATATTTATTATTTATATGTTAACAATAAATATAATATACATAAAAATAAAATTAAACAATGCATAAATAAATAAAAAATTCTTTTAAAATTCTTAATTTGAAATGCTTAATTTATGAAGAATTGGCTAAGAAGCTAAAGAATGAAAATGAGGAATTGGCTAAGAAGTTAGAGAGACTGGCTATGAGCTAGAGTGAAGTAGTTCAATAGAAGAAGAAATTGAAGTCCGAACTAAAGAAGCTGAAGTTTACTAATCTAATGTTGGCAATCGCTTTCTTGATGCTTGCTATTGGATGTTATCAATATTTAAATGGTAAGAATGCATAAATTAGCTCCACTATGAAGATGCTATCTTGATGCAGGAAAGGAAGAATGCAGCCAACTTTGTTGGAGTATTGTTAGGTGGTAGGGTTGAACTTTATAAGTAATGTTTTGTTAACTTAATTAAGAAAGTATAGGTGGTAGGGTTGGTGTAATTCTGCTGGTGGTTGTAATGGTTGTAGGTAGCATTTAAGCTTGTAATGGTTGAACTAAAATGGTGTACAGTTGATGAAATGCAAACCAATTTTGTATGTAATTGGCATTTTGGTAATGAAACATGTGTTCCTTAACAACATGTTATTTGCATACTAATTCTATCAAAGTACTAAACAATATAACCATTAAAGAAGAAAAAGAGCTTAATATGCTCACATCCACCATTCATTAACCATATCAATATTGTTAACAAATATATGACAAAATAGTTGTATTCTTATGCATTTCAACCAAGGCTAAAGATAAAGTATCATTAACTATCACTGGAAGTCAATGACACAAAATTTCATTCTATCCTATTCACTTTTCTACTGCATCTGTCTAGGTTACACTAGAAATAAGCTGAGACAAGTTGATTTATAAGGTGGTGTTGGCATGTAAACCTGCAATCCTCTTGGTCAACTTGTCACCAACTACAGGTTTGAGGTAGCTTTCTTCTTAGTTTGAACATTAGCAGAACTAGGTCTCATATGTGCAACATATTGTCTTATAGAAGGAGGTCTCATTATAGCAGCTCCATACCTTATTATTGAAGCTGGCTGTCACGACCCATCTTTGAGCCGCAACTGTCCTAGGGCATAGGGAGACGTAAGGTCACCTAAACCCGTAGAACAACCTATAACTCATAAACTATTACCATTACATTACCCTTAACCCAAGATCGTAGCCATAATTCCCATGTAATAGTCATTCAACATCTAAATTCATTTTCATATTTATCGCTTTTGAACTCCATTTTCTAGTATTCTAATTGCAACTCAAGTGAATATTAATTAAGTATCTGAACTGTATTGAGATGATACCCAATCACACATACTAATAATATTCTAAGCTATATCATTATTACAGACTTTTAACAAAACATGGAGCTCTAGAGTGAAACCTCCAAAATTATAACAAAATATGTACATGATGATACCCAAAATCAGCAACGCAATTTCCAAGCGGAGATGTAAAACTTGGAATTTACCTTGCCAAATCGTCAACTGATCCTGAAAATAAATAACAACTACGGGGTGAGACAAAGCTCAGTGAGTACATAATAAAACTGTATAAAATAAGCAAGTGATAGGTGGTTTAGTGATAATTTCTTATAGCAATGAAGTGAAACGGATCAAGAATCATTCTTATGGAATAGTTTTCCATATACAGTAATTATTGCATTTTTAGCAGAATATTTCCTTTATGGAAACAGTGTGTTTCCCACATTATCATTATCATTCGAGTGGCGGCTTACGCCTTGCTCACTACCATATCAGTCACACGTATAACTGATCGGGTCGCACGTACTAGGGGCCATAAACCCTTCCCAGCTAGGGTTCAGATACTCTTTACCCTATCCGCAGGTTCATTACCATTGTGCACAATGTCTGATGTATTGCCCCACATCAGAGGGGTATTCTGCTTACCATGGTATCATTAAAACATTTTTCCATTTCATCCATGAAATAATTCAATGGATAATATATCAATAAATAATCAAAATTCCCATCATTGATCATATTAGGAAATGAAGCAATAAGGCTCATGTGGCCAAGTGCCATAAGGGATATTTAATTCAACAATTGGTAAAGCATATTATGCATGCCAAAGAATTGCAATGCATTTTAATTAGAAAAGTGATCCAACATTTAGGCTTATATTTAAAGCACAAGAAATATAGTATTATTAGGTACTCACCTCTTGCTCCTTTGCTCCTATACTGATAGTTCTAATGCAGAGTATAACAAGGCTCCTTGGTATCCCGAGCAATGCCTTTACCTTTCAATTCTACAAATACACCCAAATAATCATACATTAATTCCTACTCCTTTAACTTGCTAATCTCATTCTAACTCAACTTAACATTAACTTCCTACTACTAATCACCAAACACATTCCAATACATTAAACAATAACATACATAAACACATTAATTATTTAATCATTTTATTTCAAAATCCCATGTTGTCCAAATCCTTTCATTAAAACAATTAGGTTCCTTTTCCTTCCTAATTCCTTAATTAAATTTTATGTTTATCAAATTAATGCTTAAACAATCAGCATTCATTCACCCATTGAAACTAATCTCTTCCAATTCTCATAAACCCTAACTTTACCAAATTGAGATGATTTGGGGAAACCCAAAATTTCTCAATCAAATCTCAAATTGATCTTGCCAAGATAAAATTAATGTTATGCAAAGCCTACCATAACAATCAAACATCAAACTAAACTTCACATTACACACTTTCCTTATATCATGCATTATGCCTTCAAGAATTTCAATTTTTGAATAAAATCTCTAAATTCAAATTTTACATTTTTAAACCACTTTTCAACATCCCAAATAACCTTAAATATTGTTAAAAAAAATTTTGGACACTTCCCCTAAAATCCCTAGTTTGGCCGAACCTTATGTAAATTTCTCTTCATTGATCTTTCATGCTTCCCTTGTTATTATTCACCTATTAAACCCCAAATCCTTAACCCCAATTCTCATATTTCATCACTTAACATGCCAAACTAACTCCTCTTCAAATCATTCCACCAAAATCCAATTATAGAAATCAAAAGAAAAGGAATAATTGCTAACAATTTATCATACTTAGGCTAAGGAAAGAAAGGAATCACTTAAGCAATAAGTCTCACCTTGAAATGCTCCAAATTTAGCTCTAAGTTGAAGAACAAGTTGGGAGGATTTTAGTCTTTGGTGAGGGTGAAATTTTTGGTATAGGTTACAAATGAAATGGTTTAACACAATTTCATTTTATATACAAATAAAATCAATGGTGGTGATTTAATC
>CANTUT010000358.1:5000-45000 GCA_947687605.1 Reutealis trisperma | reverse complement strand
AACAAGTATAAAATAGATAAATCATGACTAGTAACATTATTGATTACTAATTGATATGTTATTAAAATAATATAGTGTAGAATCCCAAGGTAAAGGCAAGGGCAAGGAAATTACTTAAGACCATGAAAGATACTAAATTAATCAAGAGTGAACAATCAATAGAAGCAAAGGAGTTTAAGGTGAGTACTTAATGATATAATGTAATTATGCCGTCTTGCTCGCAACCATTGCTTGACATGTACCTTGAAATGACATTGAATATGTGTTTGCCCATTGATTATTGAACCTTTGGAATTTCATATCCTTCATATATGATATTTAGCCATTATGAGCCTCTTACATTGGTCCTATGTTGTGCCCAATGATGAGAATAATTGTTATGCCAAATTTTTTTCTATTGAATTCCTAATATAGACCTTGTATGTGTCTTTTGTTGATACCTATGATTAAGTAGAAATCCTATTTGGTTTGAGGAAAGACATCAGACCTTGTATATTTAGTATAAGCCTGCGAATAAGGTGAAAGTACCCAACCTCTGTTAAGGAGACGCCTAACCACAAGACCTGATTAGTTTTACGTAGTGTGATGCATGTGAGTGAGCAAGGCTTAGGCCACCACTCTTTAATATTTATGTGTGGGAAGTTTTCCTTTTCCAAGACATTATTATTTCTCCTAAAATGTATTTAAAAATTAAAATGTCTAATTTTTATTAACATCATTCCATTGCCATCTTGAACCTATCCAAGTGATATCTGATATTGCCTTCATATTATGTTATATTATTATGTACTCACTGAGCTTGTCTCATTCTATAGTTGTTTAAAATTTTTCAGGTCAAGGTGACTCATTAGCGGGGTAAATTTTGAGCTATGCTTCTTTGCTTGAGACTATTTCTTTGCTAAATTGCCATGTTTTTAGTTTTTCTTGTGTTACTCCGAAGATAACTTATCTAGAGCTCTATGGTGTTTGAAGGCTTAGTACTAAAATGTATTGTATTTAAGAGTATTATAAATGAATATTAGTAATTCTTACATATATACATATTTATGATAGTAAGTAAGAAATGTATGAATAGTATTTAATAATATTTAAGCATGATGCTCCAATCAAAGGTTATGAAATGACATTAAAGTGTATTAGCTGCAAGTGAATGGATAAAGTAATAATGGAAATGATAAAGAGTAATTAGGTTTCAATCTTGGGATAAGATAACATGGAATATGATAAATAATGATAGGATCAATAGGGTTCTATAGGTTTAAGTGACATTATATCTCCCTAAGCGCTAGAACCATGACTTCCTAGAAATTGGGTCGTGACATCTCCCAATCCTATCAACCCTCATTAATTCTACTTTGTATGACCTTAACTTGGCATATTGTTCTACATTTGAATCTCTCAACAATTCTAGAGCTTTCCATCTTACTCTATAGCACTTCCATATGCTAACTGTTAACCCATATTTGTCTTTAGCATCATCAGACATGTCTTGCACACTCTAATTATAGTTCTTTCTAAACTTATGTAAATATTATCATGCCATCCAATCAGAGGTAGCTTGATTGCTCCTTAGGACTACATGACATTTGTGGTCAGGTATATATATTTTAATCTTTGGAGTTAAACTTCCATATAGCCTCCAAGGACAAGTTTCTGCACCTTTACATTTAGCCTCAATACAAGCTTTGGTGCTTCTAACAAATTTTATCTGCCATGCATTCTCTATTGATTCTCTATTGCATATTTTCTGAACTACTTGTTTGCACTATTTTGCATCATCAAACTTTATGCCAAGTTTGAAAATTGAATCCAACTTATGACCATAGTTGGGATCATAACTTGGATGCCTTTTCCTAGGTTTGCTATTAACTTCATATCCAAAATCCTCATCACTGTTGTACTTTTTTAATACCTCAACATTGGAGTTATTATAGTGTGACACAAAGTTTCTTGAAATTTCCACATTCTGAGCTACTAGATGAACTATGAGCCAAATGTTGATAAGGACCAACATGTTGTATAGTCTACTCAATAACCCTTTTCTTTTTAAACCTCTTCATATTCTTTTAACCTCATGGTATTCATCATCATTTGTGTCCATGTCACTATCAGTAAGCCCATCATCTGTTTCAAATTCCCCTACTAGTATGTAGTATGGATCAACATTAGACCCCTCTTCTTCACTTTCATCTTCATTTGCACAATTCACACTCTGTTGAGCTTGAGAACACTCTTTCAAATTAACACTCCGTAGTGCTTCAGAAAACTCATTTCTTTCACCATCATGCACAATATTAACCCCTACATTGTCTCCCACTTCAGCTACTACTTCATTCCTAACAATATATGCATCTACAATTTCACTATGTGCTTCAATAATCATCTCCATTGCTTATTTATCTTCCTTTGTATCCCTTAGTCCATTCTTTAAACTCATCTCAAGAATACAATACGCATACCTCTTAACCTTATGAAACCCTTCCATTTGAACTATTTCTTCCAATTCAAAGAAACCAAACTTGTCTGCATCTAAACCCTTGTATTCAACCATTTGTCCGCCTATATACTTCAATTCACCACCAACATCCACAAAATATCCCCTATAATGAAAATTTAGCTTAAACCCACTTCTCATTCCTGTTATACCATAAGCAAATATGATATCTTTAGAACCCATGCATAATTTCAAACCATGCATGCTAATTTAATTTTTTAAATATATTCTTAAATACCAAACCCTAAATGAATAAAGAAATTATTTTTCCACGTTCGTGCTGTTTCTTTCCTTAACTGTCATAATCTATACTAACTCAAAACAAGACAAAATTCAAAAAATAAAGAAAGCTTTTACTTACTTGAGACCACAAATAGTGAGCTTTAAATATTAGCTTCAATAATGGAAGGTTGACTTTATTGTCTCCTTCGTTGTAAGCTTCATGGGACCACAGATGTGTCGCTTGTCTCCTTTTTATTTGTCCCCAGTAACAAAGAACTAATTTTTTTTCCCAAGGATTGAGCAAATCAATTTGGGCAACTATGGTTTTGGGCAAAACGAGAAATGGGGAAAAAGTATTAGGCAATGATTAGGGTTCTTGCTTAATTTGAAATTCAAAACAACATCGTTTATGTTTTTTCTTTTTTTTTAATTTTTAAATTCTAATTTATGCTTTTGCACAAAACCAGTCCACTCATGCTTTCTGACATGTCATTTCTATCCTTAAAATAACACCACCTCAACTCCGACCAATAGTCCCATTACCGAATTTTGATTGTCTAATCCAATTTGGCAAAAATTAAATGTTCATGACCCTAATTGCCAAAAAAAAAAAAAAAAAAAATTCCTAATAAATATGTAATTTTCGCAAAACTTTGTATTTTTTTTTTTTTTTGTAATTAACCCCACATTTTAACATTCTTATGGGTAATTTTTATTTTAAATGGATTTTAAGGATATTTTACATTTTTATGAAATATTATATTTATCTTTTTTATGACAATGAATTTTTATAATCACACAAATTCATATATGATAAGTTATAGTTCATTAAACAAAATATGTAAATTCATTAATAGTATAATGTAAATTCATTGAAAATTATTTGTCAATTATAGTTATAAAAATAGGATCATTAAGTATTACTTGTAGGTTTATCAAATATAAGGTATAAGTTCATCATTTGTAAATTGTAAATTTATCAGCTAACATATGAATCTATTTTTTAGTTTATAAATTTATGACCTATAATCTATGAACATTAGGTATATTTGTGATGAACATTTTAGGTTATAATTTATGAACTTTTTATTTTTAAACTATGAACGTGTATTTTTTCTTTTTTATAAATTTCTGAACTATAATATATGAACATCAGGTATATATAAACTTATAATTTATAGGTTATGAACTTGTTGTTTTTAACCTAAAAAGTTATAGTTTTATGATTAATATTTATAGTTTTTATTGATGAATTTATGTTCATAAAATATAATTGTATTTTGTAATTTTGAATTATGAATCATGAATTTTTAATTTTAAAGTTTCATTATTATTATTAAATTTTAAGATATTAAAGTATTATTATGTAAGATAAAAAAAAATTAAAATTTAAATTTTTGAGAAATAAGATATAATATAATTTAACATATGAATACTAAAGTGTGATTAAATTTTTTATATTAATTTCTTCAATAAAAATTATATTAATTTTAATTTATAATTAAAATAAAAAGTATATTAATAAATTATCGATAATAATATAATACAAAATAAAAAGATGAGACATGGTAAAAAAATAAATTCTCTTTTTGTAAAATAAAATCAATATAAGTTAATTAAAATTATCAAAAAAAAAGATAAAAAAAATTGACTTAAAATTATACAGTCTCCTAGCATTTAAAATAAAAAAAAAATACAATATTAACTAAAAAAAAAGAATAACTAAAAAAATAAAAAACAAAGAATATTGAAATTGGGAATTAAATCCACAACTTCAAGTACGTAAGATTAAACTGATAACTACTTATATCAATTACTCTTTTCAATATCTTTGTTACATATATAATAATTAATCTATTCCCGGTTCATCACGGTGTATATGATATAATAAATCAGATGACACAACAAATCAATAAAATTTCCACGACACTCGCAAGTGTCGAACTTCTTGATCCAGGCTACGGTCCTTGCGCCCGGCTGTCCCCTCGGGCAAAAGTTAAAAAAAGAAAGAAAAAATTTATTGTACTTGAAGTTTCTTCTATGCGAAAATATTTTATTTACATAGGATCTGTACGAATACTTCTTGGAAACTAGATTAGTAACATTTTATAAATCAAGCCATGCTTCTAATTTTAACCATTCTCCTTTCTTTATCACCATAATATATGCTGCAAAGAAAATCATAATAAAAACAGCAATTTATGGTCGTAATTAGGTAACCAAAAGTTGTATAATAGCTAAGAATTATGTATCTTTAGAATTTTTTGCTGATTATATCATCGACTACCAAAAAGTTATATTTCTAACAACAATTTGATAAAACAAAGTGATTTTGATTCACTTGTTATATGTTTTTTAAGACATCATGTAACAAAATCAAATATGTTCTTGATAATAATTTTTTAAATTAATAATTGGATCAAAAATAGAAAAGTAAAAAATAAAAAATATAAAGCAGCACAAAGGGTGATGGAGCTTGTGTTGTCATTGCCACCAATGAGCGCTTGAGTATTTATTGCATGATAGCTTTCCCCTTGCATGAGATATTATTTTCATAGGATACTGAAAGGTAGAACATATACTGATTCTTTATAGAGGACAAGAGCCAACTCATGATATGATGCCATAGTCTCTTAATAATGAGAAACTTAAGATTCCTGCGTTGGTGTCACATGCAAGAAATCGAATAAAAATAAGTAAAACATCTGATAAAGAAAGAACGGAGATTCTTGCCTGCTCATGTAATCACACGAGAATCATTTTTATTGTATTCCAATCTAGTTTTCCCATAGTTTTATTCCATAGATTTGTGCCTTCCATCTTCCGTTCGCACACGAGGTTGGATTCCACCACCACAAGCACCTAAATGAACTAATTTGAAATTAAGATACATTTATGTACTCAGTTGTGTGTATATAATTACAGTAACCCTTCTGTTCTCTCCACCCGAAATCAACCAAAACCTCAAGGACAAAAATGAAAAATAATAACAAAAAGGAAAAACATGAACAAAGAAAAGGAAATACAAACAAAAAATAATAATCGACAATGCTCCTAGTCTTCCCTGTGGGGTCCCATTCCATTCCTTGACTTTTTACATTTTCGTGATCCCGTTGTTCTGGGGGCATCTGCATCACAGATGGAATTCATCTTTATAAGTTGTCAAGGTCATTTCAGGTAATCAATAGACTTTGCTAGTAGATATCCAAATCAGAAAGCTGTTTATGCGACTCCAACCACAACATAATGCAGATGAACATTAACTGAAATCTGGCATTGGATGCAGATGAAAATGCACTTCCCAGTCTCTCTGCTCTCCACATTTAGATTTCATTGTTATTACGATTGGAGATAAATTCTAACTGCATTTTGAATAATTTCATTTAGATTTCATTGTTATTATGATTGGAGATAAATTCTAACTGCATTTTGAATAATTTCATTTAGATTTCATTGTTATTATGATTGGAGATAAATTCTAAGTGCATCTGAATAATTTCTTTGAATGGAAAATCTCAACTAAAAGATAAATGAAGGAAAAGAATCAGTATATGTTCATAGCATTTACAGGGAAATGTAGCATTTACTATTACCAGACTTCATAGCATGTTAATGAGATAATAATTGAGAAAGACTAGAAAAGGATTCAGGATTTAGATCAAGAAAAAAGAGAGAGAATAAGGAACCTTGGTCTTTCTTTGATGAAGCCCCAGTCGTATGATAGCGGTTTATATTTCAGTGACAACTGGTAAATTGAGAATCCTGTCCAAAGGCCCCCAACATTTGGCAAGCTACTTCCAGCAATTTTCCTGCATATATTTGCACATTATAATATTAACTGAAACTCAAATAAATAGTGATGAATTGTGATATGCATACACTAGTAAAAGTAGTTAAGATAAACAAATCAGTTCAGGGAAAATATTCTAACATCTTCCAGTTACACTACAAATATTATAATTGAAAATAATAACATAGATATGTTGCTCAGTTAAGCTAGCCAATATGCACTTTTTACGTTTGCATATCTTTTAAATATGAGTAATGAAGTCATCTGAATAGCAGTAGCTGACAACTGTCCATGCCATTTGCAAGAATTGGGAAGAGAATTTGCCATTGATGAGATTTGAACCCAGGCAAATAACATAATCCTATACTTCCTGGCTATACATACGGGTGATTCTGAGTTTTGATCGCATAACTAATAAAAGAAAAAAAATTAAAAATTAAAAAGAACAAGAAACATTCAAAAGGGAAAATCCTGTCAATTAAAGCTTTGAAATGTTCAATGCAAGTCTCCATTCCAAGCTTCACTGGAGCTGGGGTGAGAGAATTTGAGGAAAAGAGCTAACCTCTGTTGTACAGTCACTAATGAACCAAAAAAAAAAAAAGCTAACTTGAAATTTATTGGCCTGAGAGAACAAATTAACAAGAATTACGATCTTGCAAAAGTCTGGGAGATTACATAAAAACTAGACTTGTCAATTTGCCAATTATGACATATTTTGTTAATCCAACCTTATTGTCCAATATCAGTTCCAGCCTAGTTGAGAAGGAGCAAGAAATCAATTTATTAAATTAGAAAACATGGTGCTAAATATCAGTGCAATTTATCCTTCAAGCATTCATTAAGTGAATCAAAAATCGTCCACACAGACCAGATTATGACAATTTCACATGCCTTTGCCTAATAATTTGTTCCTTTGTCTCCCATATCACCTTCTTGCAAAACTACACACAGATTCTAAACAGCCAATTGAAGAGACTTACCTTTTCACCTCTCTTCTTCACATGATAAAACATCTTAAAGTCATTATCATCATTGAAACCACAATTAACACTAATAAAAAGGTAATCTGTCGAACTCAACATTTTATTTTGGCAGTCTATTAGTTATTAAAGGGGAGGAGGTGCTAGGGTTTGAACCTCTGATCTCCTATGTTAAGATTCAGACAGCCAACCAGTAGTAGCCCAATGACTTCACCTCTCTAACTCAAAATAATATCAGATTCATAACTATCAACTACAGCAGCACAGATTTCAACATTTCAGTGCACTTAACAAAAATAATTGCAAATCCTACATATCTACAGTAAAAAAAATCCCATCAATCAAATAATAAAAATACTAAATTGAAACAAAGATAATTGCCATTTCTATGCATTTACGCACACAAACACATATATTATAATAATAATAATAATATATCAAAACATACCTCTTCTGGTTTTGGTCACAGCCTTAGCAACCTTAACCTCCTGTTTTTCTACCACCTTCTTCTCCTCCTCCGGCAACAAAACCCCATCAATTCCCTGCACCGAAATCCTCCCATCAGTATATATATCTGGATCAAACAAATACGCGGCACCATCACCGTTTCCAAACTTGACCGACCCATCAGCCTCCTGAGCCACCACCTTATGTGGCACTCTCAATGTCTCATAATTCACTTTCCCAAATCTCCTAACTGCATTATACATACTCTCCTCCGTCTGGTACTCTGGTATCAAGTGATAGTACATAATCTGCTCTGGTGCTCCTGGCTCACTCAACTGCTCCGTCGTTAGCTTCGCCATGGCCTCGTCGTTCGGCGCCAGAACCGTCAATACATACCCTTCAGAGACTAGTCGCCCCATTTCGGTTGCTAATGAGGTCAAGTTCACCATTATATCTGCGAATTCGTTGTATCCGCCGTATTGTAACAACGTTGCTATGAAATCTTTCACCTGTGCCTCTCCGTTGAAGTGGTGAAGAGGTCCTCCGGGTCCCGGCGCCGGCGCTGGAGCAAGTGATGGTCCTGGAGCCATCGCATCGAAAATAGGCAGAGCCGGTGGCGAACCGGGTTTGGCTGGTGGAGCTGGTTCTTTAAGACGGTTTGTTCTTGGGTCAACTTCCGGGGCTCCTTCAGGCTTGACGGCAGTGATGGAGCGGAGATTCCGACGGCGATTGAAGTCGTTTTCTACTGATTGCGGAATCAGTAACCGTTCGATCCCATGTATTACACCATCGGGTCGGGTCACGGAGTCCGGATAGATCACTTTAGCAAGACCCACAATTCTTTCTCCAGATTTTTCGTCACGAGTCAAGCGAAGAAGATGACCATTAGAGAGTGTACTATGCTGAGTTGACAAAGATTGAATCAGCCACTCGTCCGAGTTAACCCGAGTCGGGATAATATGAAACAGAATCAATTCCTGTAAAGACTTGAGATTCCCAGGTTCAAGCAAAAAGCGCTTGAACTCGGGGTCTAAGTCTCGCTCGAGGGCTTCATTTTTGGGAGCGAAAATGGTTATGTTATGGTTGCCAACAGCCTGTTCAAGGGTTTGAAGGAGAAGCGCTTTTTCAACCAACTCGGCCAGCTCTGTGTAATGTGAGTCAAGGAGAGCCACTAAGACGGAGTTGGAGTTGATTTGGGTGGAATTGGAATATTCCGGCAATGCAAAGGACATTCCGGCGAGAACGAGAAGATGGGTAATGATAATGAGATTTCTAGCGGCAAAGATGGCAAAATCCATGGCTAATTCACAAACCCAGAGAGAGAGAGAGAAAGTAAAGTTTGTATTATTGGGCAGAGGATTAATGTACGTTGTCTGTGAGACTTGTGACAGAAATGCAGATTCAGAGAGAGCGAGAGAGAAGAGAGAGAATTTACAGGTGTTTATTGTGTCTGCGAGCAAACAGTGTTGATGGTTCTATTACATGCATCTTTTCTTTGCCTTTTCTTTCATTTTCACTGTGCAGTAAGTTTTTTTCTTTTTCTTTTTTTTAATTCTCCTGTTACAGACATTGTTTAATGCTCATGTCTCAACCCTTTTTTTTTTTTTTACCTTTTTGTTTTATGATATTTTCTCCAGTGTATCTTTTTATATCTATCTCTTAATTCACTTAAAAAAAATCTATCTCTAATTAGAGGCAAGATAAATCTAAATAATATTATAAATTATATTATAATAAATAGATTTTTTTAAATTTTTTAAATTAATAATAGTTTTTATAAATTTCTAAAAAATATAGGAATATTAATTAGACTACATTTAATTGATAAAAATATTCTTACTCATTTTGATAAAAAATTATATTATTATTATTATTATTATCAAATTTATTTTTTCAATTGTAGATAAATTAAGTATAATTGGTATTAATAAAAATATGAGAATTCCAATTTTATATAAAAAATATTATGATATTAAAAATATCATTGTCATTTGAAAGCAAAATATTCATGAAAGAATATTTTATTATAATATTATCTCAAAATTTTAATAATTTAAATGATAAGTAAATACTCTTTTTATTTCATAGTAATAATTTTAAAAAGTGCACACATAATAAAGATATTATTAAATAGTTTTAATTTTTATTGAAATTGATAAATATATCTTTATTTTATTATTAAAAATAATAAATATTGTATAAAAAATAAAAGAGAAAATAAAGTTGGAGATGATAGTAAAATAAAAAAAATAATAAAAATTACATAAAATTTTTAAAATATAATTAATTTTAAATAAAAAATTTTTCTAAAATAATTATTATTATAAAATGGGGGGACTAAATTTTTTCTTTTAAGAGATTTTCAGTTTATAGGATTTTACAATGGAGGGAAATGATTATACTTGAAGAGTGTCGGTCGGGGAGAGAATTATAATCAGAAACGCGGCAAGTGAAGATTTAATACGGTAGTGAGAATAATGTGAGATCGGCAACAGGAGATCTGAGAAGCTTCGGACAGCCTGTATATGGACCCCGTAGTTTATAGGTAGCGTTGTCCAAGTGAAGTGGCTTTTTGCTGGTTGGATTCTCTTTTGTGAGTTTGACTGTTTTTTCTGTCATTATTATTATTATTATTATTATTTGCTGGGAAGAAGATTGTCGGCATAATATTCAGAATTATAATTCTCTCTCTCTTTTTTTTTAATTAGAAAATAGAATTATGATTTTATTAGAATTACCAATTCCCAAACAGTTATTTACAGAATTAATATAATTATTATATCAGATGGTATAATTGTCCTTAATTTTAATTTAAGTCAAATATTTTTTTTTGGATAAAAGATTCTGAAAATTATTAAACTTTAATATTTTTTAATATGGTCTCTAAATAATTTTTTTGATAGAAAATATCTAAACTTTTAAAATCTTTATACTTAGTAATCATCAGCCAGAATTCAAATATAAAAAGCTTACATAGACTATCACATAAGTTAGACTTTTTGACTTAGCATAATAGATAAACATCATGTCATCATGCCATGTCGGTAAAATAGTTCAAAAAATCACTAAATTTTGGTTTAAATGTGAACACTAAATTTTTTTATCGGAAAATACCTAAACTTTTAAATTCTTTACACATAGTGGTCGTAAATCAAAATGCCAACCTGAGAGACTGGTGTGAAGCAATGACTGGAGGAGACTTGTGATGAAGCATCAACAAAGGCATCAATTTGGTGTGCAATGGAGAGAAGCATATGGGCACAGCTTGTCAATCGTGATGGCAATTGCATGGTGGCCAACCCTCATTAGTGAATGAGGCTGAAGCGCACATAAAGGCTAAGTTGTGTTCAGGCGTAGTTGTGAACTCTTAGTTTTGCACTTTCATGATACAACCGCAGTCTAACATCTGTTAAGTTTAATGAGCTACGCAAAACTAGTACGACAGTTTTGCTAGCCAATTAGTGGGCCTAGGTTCAAGGGCAGCACCCCGAAAGAAAAAAAAAATAGCCTTCAAGTATATGGCTACCTAAACACCTAATTTTCTAACATGGACCAACATCAACCTCTAAAAAAGAAAAAGAGAACTGCCATTGGAACAGCCGATGGCTGCCACCAAGAATACTGGTGCCACCGCCCAAAAGCCTAGTGCCACCACCGACCTTTCTAGTGGCTGGTCCCCTTTTTCTACCCCAAAATCCCAACTTTGCCCTCTAGTCTTATTTTTACTTTTCCAATACCCAAACTATCCCCACTTATATTTGCCTATAATAGGCCCTCCAATTCTTATTTCAAAACACACCTTGAATTAGTATCTTAATAGTTATCTACTAATTCATTTCTTCTTCTCCCTCCAATTAATATTTTTATTTAATTAATTAATTCCATTTCCTAATCAAGTTAATTAATTTTTTTTATTAATTAATCACTCTTTTTAATCAGCCCATCCAATCCAATCCAATTAATTAATCATTTTAATTAATTAATCCATCCACCTAATTACCTTGATTAATTAATTAATTTATAAATCAAATTAATCCTTTGATTTCATTCACTCTCTTTGAGTAGGATACTCGCTTCTCATTATTGATAAAATATAGCTTCAATCAAGCAAAACCCTTTGTCTCACACCAAAGAGGAGGTATAACATCTTCTCTCACCCTCAAATTTCCAAATTAAGACAAATCAATCTGACTAACCTCTAAAACCCTTCCACTTCACCATAAAACTAACTACGTGGATTTTAATCTCTATTCAATGGGGTATGTATGCATGCTTGAGATCTAATGCCAAGCCTCAAATTCAATTCCAACTTAATCCCTTTCCCCTTTCTATTTCAATGTAATTATTTACATATTTTGTAAGGGGATTTGTGGTCTTCCTGGAAACCATAAGGGCTAAAGAAGACGTCCCATCATCTTGTAATGTTAATTAAGTTTAATTATTTTGGAGTTAAGGAATGATCATGTGTGTCACATCCTAACTTTTGAGATATGATGGTCCTAAAATATGGAGAGACATAAGGTCACCCACGCTCTTAGAACCCACTCATACATATGCAAAAAAAAATTGCCTAGGATCGTACCGAACCTCATACATTATCTTAATAAAACCTATTATAAAGGAAAAACCTTAGGTTGTGAAAGCTAAAAACATACTTTATTGCAATTGATAAGAAAACAATAGTAAGACTCCAAGTAGATTTTCGAACATAATATCTTAGAGCAAAGTTCCCATAATAACTCCTGGAGCATCTAAGGACTCATCATAATATGGTATTATTAAAACTTTGACAAGGGAATTTTCCAAACGGAGTAGGTAGCTTAAGTGATCATCTTGCCTTCTCATAATGCTCACTTGGAACCACACAAGGAAAAATGAGTGAGATAGATGATCTCAATGAGTAACAAATACGACTTATACAATAACATATATCTCTTAGAAGATTTCATAGCTCATCGTTCAAAATTTATGATTCACAGTTCATGGCTTGCAATTTAATAAGTTTTATAGAAATCAACTTATAACTCATAACACATATTGAGTGGAGGTTGCTGCCTTGTCCGCTCATAACATAATATAGAGTGAAAGCTATTGCCTTGTCCACTCGTAATATAATATAGAGTGAAGACTGCTGCCTTATCCACTTGTAATATAATATAGAGTGAAAGCGATTGCCTTGTCCATATATAACTCATAACATTTAAAGTGAGGGCTGCTACCATGTTCACACATAACTCATAACATAATTTATAACATATGAAAGTAACAATAACACTAAAGGATACAATCCAATGTAACATAATAACAATAGGAGTTTAGCTTTTTTAACAAAAGATGAACAATAGTATAGTTCCAGAAAAAATATAAGTTAGGGCAATAATCGCAAAGATATTATCACTGGATAATCAAAAATGGTTTTGGACCAATTGTCCTTTGGCAACCCAAACGTACAAAGAAATCATTAAAATAGAAAAGAACTTAGATTTCAAGATATCAAAGGTTCACAAAATATGATAGCTTGCACTTGTAACTTGAAACATAACGTTTACTCACACTTGTAGCATGAACATAGTGTTTACTCACACTTGTAGCATGAACATAGTGTTTGCTCATACTTGTAGCATGAACATAGTGTTTACTCACACTTGTAACATGAACACGGTGTTTACTCCCACTTGTAGAATGAATACAATGTTTACTTACCTTGTAGTTTCTTCGCTCCTAGTACACATAGCCCTTTTGAACCTCTAAAGCTTCTCAAGCTCTAACATAATATTTAATTCAATACTTAGTATTTACTTAATCATCATGCTATCCTATCTCATAACTACCCCCATGCACTTATAATATTCACATACACTTAGAGTTACACATAGAAATGCACCCATTACTTGCATATAACATGTTGACTTTAAAAGTCTCGTACACTTAGCCTTTATAGGCCTATATGAAAACACATCATAATTCATGTCAATGCCTTTCTATGGTCAACACAATATCATTATCTTAATATCAATTCACTTTAACAATTAACTTAGTACACTTAACACTTCCACATATGTCAATTTATCAATAGCCTCTCAAGTGTCATGCTTAACCCTTATGATCCATTCATTCAATCAATCAATTCATCAATTCAAGACCATTAATTCATTGTCAAGTCATCATATCATCTACTTCTATATTTTCCAATCACATTCACTTTCCAATCACATTCACATTCCAATCACAATATAAGGATAAGATACCTTAAGTATACCAAAGTGCCTCTAGGCTTGTCTAGAGTCATACCTTCAACTAACATGTAATTTTATCATTTATTGTACATATATACATGTCAATAATCATCAAAATACATTGCATAAAAATTATATACATTGGGATAAAAATCCCATGGTAGGCCGAATGCATCATCAAAGGAAAAACTGAATTTTTCTTACCTTTCGCACTTTCTATCTATTATAGTAATATGTAGAAACATGGTTTGAATAAAGATTTTTCATGTAAATAGAACAAAAATCATTTTAGAATATTAATCTACATGAATTGGCAGCAATAGGTGTGATATGTACATGAAAATTCTAATTTTAGGTTTTAGGATGTAAAACCATGAGTTTTCTTGTTTTTAGTATTTTTCGGTCATTACAGTATTATGTAAACAGGTGATTTAAACCATTATTTTTCATCCAATCACAGAAAATATTAGTTTAGAGCATCTTCATGTATGATTTGGTAGCCATAGATACTAATTATGCATGAAAATTCAAAAGTTTAAGGCTTAGCGTGAAAATCATTAGTTTTCGCGCTTTCCATTCATTACAGTGATATTTATACACATGATTTAAATCATTATTTTTCATCCAAAAAAAACAAATATTATTTTGGAATATTAAACATCATAATTCAGCAGCCATAGGGTTATCAACCTATAGAATTTTCTAACTTTCAAGTTTTAGAGCGAAAACCTTGAATTTCTTTATTTTCTAAAACTTTTTGGTCATTATAGAAATATACAGAAATATAATTTAATCCAATATTTTTTATCAAAACACATCAAAAATCAGTTTAGAATGCAATGGTACAGAAATTACCCCCCTTTAGTGATGTTTATGCACAAAAAATTTAATTTTAGGTGACAGGATTCACCTTTGGAGAAATCACACGGAAAGATTTGTGTTTTCGGTAGAAAATTAAATTTCTCTTTCAAAAACTCACCCAAACAGAATTAAATCTGTAAAAATTATTAAATAACTAGTTCAAAATAATTTTCTCATAATTTATTTCATAGAAATCATATAGGAAATTGGAAGAAAATAAAAACTTACGAATACGGGCGAGAAATTGCAAAATTGAACAGTGTTTTCTTAATTTCAATAGAGAGAAATATTTTGGGAGAAATTTTTTTGTCAAGATACAGAAAAATGGAGTGGTGGTTGCTGGAATGAGAGTGCTGGCTGAAATTTTCATTATATATTAGGGTTTGGGGTGAAATTTCTAAGTTTACCCTTAATAAGCCAGGTTAGAAGTGTTTTGGTATAGTGGGCTTTTGGATATTTGGGCTTTTGGATATTTGGGCTTTTTATTTAATTTAGGGCTAATTATGGGTAATTAAAAAAATATTTTTCTTATTATTTTCATTAGCATTTCCCCCAAATCATTTATTTAAAACTATTTTAAAAATACTCATAAAATTATTTTATGCTTAAAAATCGTCTTTTTGCATGAAAATTCATTTTATGTATAATAAATTATTTTATGCTAATGCACTTCATATAAATAATTTATTTCATAATAATAATTCATATTAGGCATATTAAAATCAATTTAATATGCCACATACTCATAAATCACATCACACATGAATTTTCATAAAATCAAATATTTTGCCACAATAACTCTAAATTCAAACAATTTGTCACGAAAACTCCTAGGGTAGATATGGGTTGTTACAATGTGGTTCTCCTAGTATCCATAATGACTATAGAGAACACTTTTCTTAACTTATGGATGTTTACTTTACTCACTTTATTTCTTTAATTCCTCATGAATTCATAATTATGCCATACCTATATATTTTAATTATCATCTTATAATTGTCATTTATAAATTAAATTTTTAAACCAAATTGAATTTAGGAGCCAAATCAAAATTATTAAAACCAAAAACCTAATCCTTGAATCATCTTTGATTTCAAAAACTAGTGATTTTATCCTTAGGTAAATTAATCAAAGATTAATGAACTGGAGTCAATTTTGGAGTTTTCTGCAATTTTTTCCATTTAAAATAAATTGGGTTAGTGACTCCCAAAATATATATTTTTTTTAAAAATTAACTTATTCGAACTCGAGGGTTCTATCGTAAGTCTAAACATGAATAAGCATTTTGATCCCCTTTAGTGGATTAGGCTAGTGCTTGGCCAAGATCACACAACTGGTGACTTCACTGAGGATTAATAAAGACTCCTTGTCCAATATTAATTTTAGGAAAACTTTTGGATGACGAGTATCATTGGCTCAACAACTCTCTTTGAACATGTTGAGAAATAGTGAAAGCATTCCACCCCGTGATGATTTCCCGATCATTTCGGTGGTGTAATAAGCAATCAGTACTGTTTGACCCATTGTGAACCCTTATTTTAGCACCACCAACATTAATTCTGAACTCTTCAAAATTGATCGAAGTATTCTTGGTGCAATCTGATGCCTTTCCTATCCTGACCGAACCTTTTATACCAGACAATATTTTTTCAAAACTGACTGGATCTTTTCTCAAACTAACTATTTAATCATTCCAAAATTAATTTTGAGTCTATTGATGGTGATCAATAAAATATCTGAGCTCTGTAACTACTAGAAACTAACCTAGAAATCTCAAAATTTGACCTAAGCAAAAAGTATAATTTTAGCTGGCAACTCCCCCAAAAGAAATTTTTTTTTTTAGTTTTCAATTACATTGTTATCAGACATCCAAAATTTTGTAAATCCTAAACCAACAGCCAATCTCTAAAAAAAAATAAAATTGCCATGTTAGCTACTTTGGTGGCGTCACCAGTTATCTCGGCGGTGCTGCCAGTCTCTCTGGTGGCATGCCACC
This sequence comes from Reutealis trisperma, assembly GCA_947687605.1. NCBI lineage: Eukaryota > Viridiplantae > Streptophyta > Magnoliopsida > Malpighiales > Euphorbiaceae > Reutealis > Reutealis trisperma. The sequence goes on along the minus strand of CANTUT010000358.1, from coordinate 27,974 downwards.
AAACACACTGGTGGTGCCACCTAAAGGGCTGGCGGCACTGCCAGCCCCTCCAGTGGTGTGGTCCCCACAACCATTTTCTCTGTTCACAAAATGTGTCCAATCTAATTTTTAATCATTTTTTAGCCCTATCCTTTTGGTCTTTTCACTTTTCTACTTTCCAAATTACTCTCACCCCCATTTTCCTGTTAATACCTCCTCATTTCCTTCATTTCAATACACCTCTTGAATTAGTATTGATAGCTATCTGTTAATTTCTCGCTTATTCTCCCTCCAACCACTCTCTAATTAATTAATTAATCTTTTTAATTAATTAATTATTTCACCCTAATCAAGTTAATTAATCTTTTTAATTAACTAAAACTCTTTTCTTAAATTAATCACTTAATTAATTAATTCATCCATCCTTTTTATCATATTAATTAGTTAATTAATTATTTTAATTAATTAATTAATTTCTCAATCAATCTAATCACCCAGTTCCGATAAAATAAAATTTCTGTATGGTAAAACTCTCCGCTTGCCAAAAGCAAAGGTATCAGTCTTTTTCCTCTCTCAATACACCCAAACCAAAATCAATTTGATTAATTCCTAAACCTCTTCACTTAATCATGGAATGAACAACGTGGATTTTGATTCCTATTCAATGGGGTACATAGGTATGTTTGGAATCTAAATCTAGACCTCAAATCCAAATCCCAATAAATCTCCTTTCTCCTTTTTAATTAATGTAATTTGTGAATATGTACTTTAATTATTTTAGTAATCCCCCATACACCATGCATTCATATTATGTCATATTCATGCATTTTCTTTAATGTTATCTTATAAATGTCATTCATGAAATCAATTTTTCTAAAGTCAAATTAAACTTAAGAGCCTAATTTAGATTATTTAAAACCAAAAACCTAGTTCCCGAACTTAACCTGATTCGAGACTAATGATTTTATTCTTAGGTAATTAATTAAAAATTAATGAATTGGAGTCAATTGGGTTTTTCTTTAATTTTCCATTTAATAAAATAAATTAGGGTGGCAACTCCCAAAATCATTTTCAAAATCAATCAATTCGAACCCGAGAGTTCTATCGTGAGTCTAAACCCGAATGAGCATTCCAATTCTCTCTAGAGAATCGGGCTAGTGCTCGTGTGGTTAGGTATATCGATGCTCTAGTGGGACCCTTAACCAAGCCACCCTTCACTCTTGTACATGTAGTCGTCTTAGCATTGACCCTAGATTTCATGTATAGTAATAATGGAGACATTTGTGTATATGCCTATGAAACCTTTTTCAATATGCATCATGACATTGTCATGCATATATAACTTGAGAAACTCGACAATAAAAGTTCAAACACTTCAAACACCAAAACCGATGGTCTATCAGCCTAAACTTAAAACCACACATTTACCTTTCCTAACCCAATGACCAACCAAACAAAAGGGAATCATTTTCCCACCATTGCATCTATACACCTCTTTATTCCTTTCAAAATGTAAATTCTTGCCCTTTATTTTTTCCTTTCCTTTTCAAGGTACCAATTGCCAGCATCTCCAATCCCTTCAATTAAGATGTCATAAGTGCTTTCTTCACTAACCTCCTCAAAAATCAAAAAGCAAGAGGAGACTTTTTAAGCTGTACTCACCACTACCGTCAAAATCCAAGTCAACTCATTCACCAATGCCCTTAATGCACAGTCTGCCACCTTTACTAATGCCCTTAACTTCCAACATCAGTCGATCAATGAGGTCAAGAAAATGACCAATGCCACCATTGCTCTTCCCCTGCTCATGTTGAGCCTATTTTCACTTAAGCTAGAACTAGCCATGCCCCACTTTCACTCCTCTTATTATCAATCTCACAGATAAAGGGAAAGCACCCAAAACTCCTATAGGCTAATCTATTTAAGCTCCTAGAATCATGACCTCCTCCAACCCCCTACCCAAGGGCTACAATGTTAATGAGAACTATGATTATCATCAAGGGCCAAGGCATAAAATTGATGCATGCAAGACCTTGAAGCACAAAATTCAAGACGTCATTGATAACAAAGACATTATTGCTCTTAACCTAAAGTCTAACACCATCACTAATCCTCTTCCGGACTACTGAGATCATATGACCATCTCAAGTTTCACCTAATAAAGAGTGTCTACCTTACTGTGCCATGTCTCAGTCTTTTAAATCTATATCTAAGTGAGTCTATGTTTAAGTCCGAGCCTTAGTCACACGAGTGTTGAGTCTATTTCTGTTAAGTCTTTTTAGAACCTAAGTCTATTAAATCCTATCCTTTTTGAGTCTATAACCCTGTCTTTCAGTCTTATTTTTTAGTACCAATGTAACCTATAAATTTTTTTTTTAAACTTTCTGCTTCACTTTAATTCTTTTGATTCATCTTTGAATAGGACATTTAAAATAAAGAAAAGAAAAAATAACAAAGAAATAAAAAAATGAAAAAATAGAAGAATCAATTATTTATGGCATAGAGGAAAAATAAAAAAAAAATCACATACATTGCATTTTCATATCATTGATCAAAAATGCTTATGAGCTCTTAGACTATTCTGCATGAGAATTTAAAGGCATAGTAAGGGTAGATCTAAGCATTATAGTTCACAATGTCCCAACCTACGCATAAAGCTTGCCAAGCAGAGGCTGCGAAGAATGAAGGTAGAATAGATCAAAGGGTATCATGACTGGTTGAATATCATTGATGAAAAGAAAATGGATGCTCTGTATAAAATTCAAGATTATCAACAGAGACTAGCCATGTACTTCAAACAAGAAGGCAAAAGATAAAGGTTTGCAAGAAAGAAATCTAGTTCCAATATAAATCCAAGCTCCTGTTCATATTCAAAGAGGAAGTTCAAACTGAATTGGGCCATACTGTACGTGCTCAAGAAGATCCTATCTAGTGGAGGTGCCATCCTCTTAGACATGGACAAAAATGAATTCTTCCATCCTTGCAACTTAGATCAACTAAAGTAATACTTTAATACATATGTAATCAGATTGCTCGCTAAGCTGAAGACCTGATAAAGTGGCTTAAATAGAAGTTAGAGCAAGCTTGTTGAGTTAAAAACCTGAAAAGATGGCTTAGGCAAAAATTAGACCTAAAAAAAAGAGCTCGCTAAGTTAAAAATATGAAAGGGCTACTTAGGCAAAAATTGGAGCAAAAAAAAAAGATGTCTTATTTTATAAATTGCAAATCCTCATCGTGTAAAAAAAGGATAGCCCTTTCAATGTCATCTATAGCTTATCCTATATCGTTTAGTCCTGTCGACCAACAAGTATCCTAAACAAAAAACAAAAGGTCATGTCTGAAGTCATGGTCTAGCCAATCTGCACATCTTTCATGCCCTTGTCAAAATCAAAGTTTGCCATAATTTTCTCAATAGTCACACTCCTCCTAGTCTCTGCTACAGTAGTGGAAGTATAAGCAGAATTAGAACTGCTCACCACATCAGTGTCTACCAGCATAATCAAAATTGCTCACTAAGTTAGTGTCAAAAATCCTCTCCTGAGTACTAGCAGTCCTGGAACTACTCCTAGAAATCCTCCTCTGCATAGTAGTAACCCAAAAATTGCTACCTGCTATAATAGCTAAAATCCTCCTTTGCACTTTAGAAAATGCAGTCATCCTCTCTGCCCTAATTGCAGTAATCCTTTTTTGAACCATCACTGTAGTGTCACCGCAATCACACTCTCCTCTATTATCACTACTACATCTTAAGTCACTTCTGCGGCCTATGTTGTCACACCTCTAGTAGATCCTCATGACATCTTTAAAGATCCAGTGACCCCTCTATCTATACTGCAGTCCCTTGTTACCACTGGTTCCTCCTATAGTCTGTCCCTTCTTAGCTGCATCACCATCTATTTTCCTCAGCAAGGCAGCCTGGCGCTCTCTCTCATCCAGTCAAACCACCTTTATCAATCATTTATTATACCTCCCTATAGTCCCAAATGAAATCCTAAAACAAACATCATGATAACTCCTCAACTGGAGAATGCCAAGAGAGATAGTCCATTTCTTTAGACCCCAAAAAAAGCAATCCAGAATCAGTAGTGCCTCAACCAAAATAGCCTTAGCCATAGTTATGAGGCCTCGCCTGAGCATCAGTCCAGTCCGTTAGAAGGAACCAGGATGCTCATTCGGGTTTAGACTCATGATGGAACCTCAGGTTTGGGTTTGGTTGATTTTGAAAATACTTTTAGGAGTTGCCACCTTAATTTTATTTACTTGGGAAAACATTAAGGAAAAAACCCAAATTGACTCAAATTCATTAATTTTTAATTAATTTGCCCATAGATAAAATCACTAACTTCGAACTAGGTTGAGTTCGAGGACTAGATTTTTGGTTTAAAATAATCAAAATTTGACTTTTAAGTTTCTTGAAAATTGGGTTTCATGAATGACATTAATAATTGTAAATAAAATGCATGAATATGGCATAAGATGGATGCATGAAGATTAATGAAGCAATAAACATTCACAAATAAAGGAGAGTGTTCCCTATGATCTTTAAAGATTTAGGGGAACTACATGATTACTCATTAATTAAGATAATTACATTGATAGAAAATGGGATCCCTTCTCTAGCCTTATGGGATTCTAGGAAGACCACATATTCCCTTACAAATATCATAAAAAAAGATAATTAATTCAAGAAAAATGAAGAAAATAAGTTTAATTTGAAAAATTGGATTTGAAGTTTGGACTCAAACTCCAAATATGCTTAGTACCTCATTTGAATAGGAATCAAAACCCACGTAGTTCGTTCTAGGATTGAGTAGAGAGGTTTACAGATTGATTAAAATGATTTTTGGTTTGGAGAATGAATTTGATGAAAGTACCTTGGGTTTTGATGGATGAGACGGAAACAGTGTTTTGTTGAATCAAAGTTCTATTTTATCGGACTAGGCAAATAGATTGATTACTGATTAAAGAAAATGATGGATAAGTAAATTAATTAATTAATTAATGTGAGCCCTCGCCTGAGTATTGGTTCGATCTGCTAAGTGGGATCGAAATGCTCATTTTGGTTTGAACACACGATGGAACCCTCATGTTCAGATTGGTTGATTTTGAAAAGAGTCACCACCTTAATTTTATTTGGGAAAAGATTAAGGAAAAACCTAAATTGACTCCAATTAATATCCCAAAGGAAAGATCACTTGCCTCAAAAATCAAAGAGGATTCAGGGACTAGGTTTTTGGTTTATCTAGAAAAATGATTAGTTTGGCAAATTTAATACAAGATGACTCAAAATGAATTTCATGAACAATTTACATAATGTATGAACAATTATATAATGCATGAATAAACAAATAGATAAATAAATATTCATTCGAAGCAAAAAAGCAAATAAAGGAATTAACTTTACAATTCAAAACCAAAATAGGGGATACTTCCTCTAGCCATTATGGGTTCTAGAGAAGTCACACATTCCCAAAAATAATTCTAAAGCAATAAATAAAGAAAAATACTGCAAAAGAAAGTCAAAATTAATATTATAATAAAGAAAACAAACTAAAAGCAAATATCTGTGAGGCCTCGCCCAAGCATCAGTTTGATTTGCTAAGTGGGAATCGAAATGCTCATTTGGGTTTGAACTCATGAAGGAACCTTTAGGTTCAGATTGGTTGATTTTGAAAAGAGTCGCCACCTTAATTTTATTTTATTTAGGAAAAGATTAAGGGAAAAACCCAATTTGACTCCAATTAATATCCCAAAGGAAAAGATCACTAGCCTCGAAAACCAAAGAGGATTCGGGGACAAGGTTTTCGGTTTATTTAGAAAAATGATTAGTTTGACAAATTTAATACAAGATGACTTAAAATGAATTTCATGAACAATTTACATAATGCATAAACAATTATATAATACATGAATAAACAAATAAATAAACATTCATCCAAAGTGATAAAGCAAATAAAAGAATTAGGTTTTGATCATAAGGATATCGTAGGCTTATGGATAAGGGTTTACGCTTTGACATGGTTGCATCAGAATGGTTTGCAGGCCTTGATTCTCAGGATTATGTGATTTGCCAATGAGGCTTAATCTTTCAAGGATAATGAGATGTTTGCCAAAGAGGCATGAGATGGGCCTTGACTAGTTCGAGTCCTTCTTAGTCAACTTGAGGATGACAGGCTTTAGGAGATATGCCTCGACTTTTGCTTTTGCCAAGGAAACTAGATTTAAAGTTGATGAGTCTTGAGAGACTTGAGATTTTTGGTTTTGCCCATGATTAGATTTTGCCAAGGAAAGGGTGATACGTAGCTTGAGCTTGAAATGATGGTATGATTTACCAATGAGGCTTAGGATGGAAAAATATAATTTCATAAAGTTTGAGAATGGTTTGAAGGTAGGCTGAAACTTCTGAAAATAATCATGGAGATTGTATGGCTTTGCTTTTTGTAACATGAATCATGGAAAAGAGCAAGTTAAGCTTTTCCTATTGTTTAAGATTGAAGAGACTCTTGGAGTGACACTTAACTGATTTGACTTGACGTAGATGACACACTAACAGAAAGAAAAAGCCCTTAGGAATGGCTAAAGGACTAATGAGAAGAGACAACTTAGGGATTATATCCCTAGTGAGCGATAAGGACATGACAGACTGGAGATTTAGCTTTTTGAGCTAAACAATGGGATGGATTGACAACAGATGATGACGTTCTGGAAAGATATGCCCCTATTATAGGATAAAGGCATAGAAGATAGTATATCCTTAGAGAATGAACCTCTGGTGAGGAAGGATGACTTTGGAGACATGAGACGACATGGATTGATTGAAGATGACAACTTTGGACATGAGGGAAGATGACTTGGATGAGCTTTCTCTCTGTTTCTCTCTCTCTCTCTCTCTCTCTTCCAGCTCTAACTTTTGCTTAAGCCGCCCTTTTGGGTTTTCAACTTAGAGAGCTTGAATTAATGAAATTTGGAAGAAAATTCCACCATGGTTTGGGCTGCTACCTTTTTTCATTTTGAAGGGCTCTGACCTTTGAATTTTGGGTTTATCAAAGGTCTTCTCTAAACTTATTACCCCTTGTTGAGGTGCATCATTTGGTTACCCGATGTGTAATAGGTAATTACATTTACTTGCTCTTTATGCTTCAACTATTTGATCATTTGACCTTCTTTGATCAGGTGCAATTGTTGATGGCACCTCAAATTCTAACATGTGCTAATTGTGGTAGATTTGACTGTTTGTTCATTTCTCTCACTTTCTTTTTTTTTCTCATTTTTTTCTTTTTTTCTTTTTTTTTTGGGTAAGCTCATCCATGTCGGACTAAAAAGGAAGCTAAGAAAATAAATGTAGTAATAAGAAAATGTAGATGCATTACTATAAAGAAAACATGATGATAAAAAAGGGACTGATATGTCGGAAAAATACAAAATAAAATAAAATAGAATGATAAACTTTGACTCAAACTTAAAATTAGACTTTGATTTGGAATTCAACCTTAGATAGGTCAGATTAGCTAGGCTTGAACTCCTCCATGTTATACCACTCAAGGTTGAGGTAAGGCGGGGTTGAGTCAGATCTAGATTCCTCATCATTGTTCAGGTTGGTGGTAGGGAATTCAACTTGAAATGATTTACTTTGGATGCAATCTTCAACTTTTGATATAGTTGCAACCAAAGCTCTGAAGGTGGGTAGGTATTGTATTAACAAATGGGCTTGATAGGTCGGGAGTAAATTCTTGACAATGATATCTACTTGTTCTTGCTCAGTTGACCTGTTTACCATTTGAGCAGCTTTAGCCTTCCACCTAGTAAGGAACATGGAGAAGGACTCATCTGGAAGTTGCTTCATGGTTTCTAAATCACGTCTAGTGACATCTACTTCAGTGTTGTAATGATACTGTCTAACAAAGACATGAAAAATATCATCCCATGTTCTTTTTTGGCTTTTGTCCAGTGAAAGAAACCATCTCCTTGCAGCTTTGGTTAGTGATTCTTGAAAAATTTGAGGAAGGAGCTCATCGCTAAGCCCCATAGGTTTCATTACTCCCATATACATCTTTAGATGAGTTTTGGGGCATGTGGTTCCATCAAATCTATCCAACTTAGGCATTTTGAATTTAGGAGGTAGCTTGGCATTAGGGAATAAGATCAAGCTGTCTATATCAATTAAGTCATTGTGGTGTTTCAGGGATTTGATGGTTTTCTCCATAGCTTCAAGTTTATCGATAAGCAATTTGGTATCCTGAGAGAAAACTTCCCCACCTTGAAAAGGATTTAAGAGAGAGGAAGATCTATAGTGGGTTATGGTATTTAGGGCTTAAGTATTGGTAGGTTTCCCAAGATAGGTTTGGTTCGAATTCTGGTTGAGATTATTAAGGTTTGCTTGGTTAATCAAGGCTTGAACTTCCTCAATGATCGCTTGACTTTGTTCCTTCATGTTTTCTTCAAATCAGATTTGTTGAGCAGCTAAGATAGCTTGAAAATGCTCTTCATACTTCTTAAGAAGGCTAGTCATAAGCATGGTCAGGGCATCCATGTCAAGTGGGTTGGCCATTGGTACCTTACGAACCAAAACAAAGAATTAAGGTAAGTGCTTAGGGAAGAAGCAGGAATATGGGCATGCAAACTTTAAGGAAAAAAGACTCCTTTTAATGTTGTGAGCTAACCACATTTTGTGCTTTTGAGGATCTCCTAACGTTGCGTAGGTCAAAGTCTCAAGCTTAAGGTATCGGGTTAGACCAAATGTACTAGACTTAGGGTAGTGTGTTGAGCCAAAGGTATTGGGCTTAGGGTAATGTGTTGGGCCAAAGGTATTGGGCTTAGGGTATTGTGTTGGGTCAAAGGTATTAGGCTCAGAGTAGTGTGTTCGGCCAAAGGTATTAGGCTTAGGATAGTGTGTTAGGCCAAAGGTATTAGGCTTAGGGATGACGGTGTCTTGTGGCTAGGTTGGCAGGGTATAGGAGTTTAGGGTGAAGACATTTTGGGTAAGATTAAGGTAACAATGTTTAAGGCTAGAGATGTTTGAGGCTAAGGCTAGGGAAATGAGGTTTTAGGCTTAGGGCTAGGGTATTAAGGTAAGGTTTAAGGTGATGGCTTAAGATTAGTAGGGGCAAAGGTGATTGAGATAAAGGTGGGAGTGTTTAAAGTTTAGAAGTGAAGGTGTTTGGATAAAAGTGAAAAGTGAGTATGTGACCCTTCTTCGGTTCAAGGTATAACCTAGACTAGAGATAAATGCATGTTTTGTTATACAATATGGATGAATGATATGCATGAGAAAAATATTTCATGAGAATGTAAAGATGGAAGGTTTTAATTATGATACATACAACCTAAGGTCAAGATCTAAGTTCATTACATGAAAAGGGTAAGGGTGGCTTGGATAGGGTAGCCGTCACACTAAAGCAGTGATATACCTAACCACATGTGAGTCAAGGAGCCTTGCGTGGGTCCAATAGTACGTGCATGCTTGTTACACCTTTGAAATGATCAAAGCGGGGTGGATGATTTCACTATTAGCGAATAGACCCAAGGAGGGTTACCCACTCGATGTTACTTTCTATCCATTATTTTCCCAAAAAATCTAGGTTGAAAGGTAATGAGCTAATGCAAATGATGCATGAAAGTCATTTATGTATTAAAAGTGCCAAACCTTGATTTAAACCAATTAGTAGTCCTCTTATTTCTTTTGTTAAAAAAAGAAGGTGGTCCCCAGTGGAGTCGCCAGCTGTGAGGCCTCGTTCGAGCACCGGTTCGATCGGCTAAGTGGGAATTGAAATGCTCATTTGGGTTTGAACTCATGAAGGAACCCTCAGGTTCAGATTGGTTAATTTTGAAAAGAGTTGCCACCTTAATTTTATTTGGGAAAAGATTAAGGGAAAAACCCAATTTGACTCCAATTAATATCCCAAAGGAAAAGATCACTAGCCTCGAAAACCAAAGAGGATTCGGGGACTAGGTTTTCGGTTTATTTAGAAAAATGACTAGTTTGGCAAATTTAATACAAGATGACTTAAAATGAATTTCATAAACAATTTACATAATGCATGAATAATTATATAATGCATGAATAAATAAATAAATAAACATTCATCCAAAGTGATAAAGCAAATAAAGGAATTAACTTTACAATTCAAAACCAAAATAAGGGATACTTCTTCTAGCCCTTATGGGTTCTAGGGAAGTCACACATTCCCCAAAATAATTATAAAGCAATCATTAAAGAAAAATACTACAAAAGAAAGACAACATCAATATTATAATAAAGAAGACAAATTAAAAGCAAATATCACAAAGAAAAGAACTAATTCATAAAGTGGCATACAAGAGAATTATTACATTTTATTTAAATTGGATTTGATGCTTTAAATAAGCAAGCCTACGTATCCCTTTGAATAGGAATCAAAATTCACGTAGTTTGCCCTTCTTGTGGAGTGGTTAGTTTAGCCTAGCCGTTTTATCATGTTTCAGTTCATTGAAAGGTGGGTTGATTGATTAAATCAAATTGATTGATTGATTACCGAGTTGTTAATTAGGTCAAATTTTAATTAACAAGTTAATGTAACAATTCAAATCATTTATCTAGTTGACTAAATCAGATTCTAATTAACATGCCTCAAAATAATGAAGAAAGCAATAAAACATGCCAAGCAAAGAAATAATAAATGAAAAATAATAAACTAAGCAATCCTAAGAAAATAAAACAAAACAAAATAAAATAACAAAAGAAGAAAATAAATACCTTACGAGGATGAGGCTTGGGACGTGGGGCGGATGAAGTCGACAACCAGATCATAATTTTACCTTTTCGGCTTAGCAGAATGATAACCTTCGAATGGCGACTCAGACAGCGTATTCGGGACCTCCTCAGACTGATTTGAGGAGAGCTACCTCGAAATGACCACCCAAATAAAAAATTAAACTAAAAGCTCATTCCTTTCAGACCAAACTTGTGGAGATGGTTCGCTTGATGCAAAGCCTAATCAAGCAAACTAAGAGGTTAAGATGTTAAGAGGTGAAGTGGTGAGGAAAATGGAGTGGAAGGACCCCTATATATAGGTGAGAGGTTAGGGGAAGGTTTTATACACTTTTGATGTGGGATAACTGCATAAAATGGAGAAAAAATGGAAAAAATATGCGAATGCTGCTGCTGGAAGCCTTGCGGCAGCCACAGGTTAGTCTGCGGTAGCCACAGCCTCTTTGGTGGTAGCCGCAGGGTCTTTTGTGGCTGCAAGCTTAATTTCGCCCGTTTTGCGATTTTTAGCCTGTTTTTGCCCGTTTTAGCTCTGATTTAAGCCCAATTTGATTCTATGAATTTATAATTAAGTGCTAATTGTATGGAGGTGAAATTTGAGGGTTCACAATATCAGACAGAAAAGAGCTAATTCATAAAGTAACATACAAGAGAATGATTGTATTTTATTTAAATTGGATTTAATGTTTTAAACAAGCAAGCCTACATATCCCTTTGAATGGGAATTAAAATCCACGTAGTTCACCCTTCTTGTTGAAGGGGTTAGTTTAGCCTAGCCATTTTATCATGTTTCAGTTCATCGATTGAAAGGTAGGTTGATCGATTAAATTAGATTGATTGATTACCAAGTTGTTAATTAGGTTAGGTTTTAATTAACAAGTCGATGTAACAATTTAAATTGTTTACCTAGTTGACTAATCAGATTCTAGTCAACATGCCTCAAAATAATGAAAGAAAACAACAAAACATGTCAAGCAAAAAAAAAAATAATAAACGAAAAGAATAAATTAAGCAATCCTAAAGAAAAAATAACAAAGTAAACAAACAGAGTAATATAAAGCAAAAGAAACACTAAAACAAAACAGAATAAGAAAACAAGAAAATAATTACCTTACGAGGACGAGACTTGGGACGTGAGATGGATAAAGCGGACAATCGGATTGTAATTCCACCTTCTCAGCTCGGCAGAACAATGACCTTTGAATGGCGACTCATACGACATATTTGGGACCTCCTTGGACTTATTTGAGGAGAGCTACCTTGAAATGGCCAACCAAATAAAAAATTAAACTAAAAGTTTGTTCCTTTCGGACCAAACTTGTGGAGATGGTTCACTTGATGTAAAGGCTAATCAAGTAGACTAAGAGGTTAAGAGGTCATTACTTTGAAGTCAATTAATTTGATTAAGCAATTTTGAGTGTGGAAATGAGGTAAAGGGATGTTGCTTTTATAGGGAGAGAGTTGGGAGGCAAAACAATGAAGTTTTGATGTGGGATTCGCTTCTTAATGCAGGAAACCGCATAGAAGGCTTTGAAAATCGCACACGGGGGCTTTGGGAATGAATAGAATATATGAAAACCGCATAGAAGGTGTGCAGTTTCGCACAAAACCTCTGAGGTTCTGCAAAGGTCTGTGCAATTTTGCACAGGCTCTGTGCAGTTACCTTTCTCCTTTGCGATCCTTTAGAGTCTGTCAGCAGTTTTTGACTTTGTTCTCGTCCATTTCAGCTCTGATTTAAGCCTAGTTTGATTCTATGGGTTCGTAGTTAAGTGTCGATTGTCTGGAGGTGCAAATTTGAGGGTTCACAATTAATTAAAATAGTGGATGAGTTAAAAGTGATTTTTGATTTAATTTTAAAAAAGGTAATTAATTAATTAAAATGATTCATTAATTAATTAAAATGGTGGATCAGTTTAATTTTTTTTTGATTTAATTAGAAAAAGGTAATTAATTAATTAAAAAGACTAATTAATTAATTAACTTGTAAGTGATTAAAAAAGATTTTTAGTTAATTAAAAAGATTAATTAACTTGGTTTGGGTGAGAAAATTAATTAATTAAAATGATTAATTAATTAATTAGAGAGTGGATGGAGGAAGAAGAAGAAGGAAGGTTGATAGGTAGCAATCAATATCAACCTTGGGTGTGTTTTGAAATGAAGGAGGGAGGGTCTATTTATAGACAAATGGAGGTAAGGGTAGTTTAGATAGTGAAAATATGAAAAGACCATAAGGAGTAGGGCTAAAAAGGGCTAAAAACAAGCTGGGGGATATTTTGAGAACTGCAGGCGGGGGCTGTGAGGCCCACACCACCGGAGCACTAGTGGCGCCATTGGCCAGTTGGGCTACATGCCTCCTAAAGGGGCTACGGCACCGCCTAGGTCAGAGCCGGTGCTATGAGCGCCTCGGTAGGCGTGTTGACTAGAATTTTGCTTTTTTGTTTCACTAGATTTTTGGATTTTTGGATCAGTTTTCGGGAGTCATAGAGCTTAGAAAATTAATCAATGAGTTTCGATAGGTTCAAAATTAATTTTAGAATATTTAGGCAGTCAGTTTGGGAGAGAATGTGATCAGCTTTGGAAAAATACTGTTTGGTGCAGAAGGTCCGGTCAGGATAGGAAAAGGCATATGATTACGTCAAAAATATCTTGGTCAGTATTGGTGAGTTTAGAATTAATTTTAAAGGTGTTGAAACAAGAGTTCACAGCTACCCCCTCATCAAAGCTGTCTATCAGCTAGATAGTTTTGATGAGAGTGAACCTGAACCATTAGTAGATCTGAGTTCGAAAAATGATTTCAGTTATAACGAGATAATTTTTGGGAATTTTGAGACTCGATTTGACCATCTTTGAAATACTAGTGAATTTTCAGGTTCATAATTTTTTGGTTCTTCTGATGTAAAAGCTACATTTTTATCTGAAAATAGGAGAATGAGGTGGCTATGGGTAGATAAAAATTCTCACAAACATATAGAAACTTTCAGATTTTGATTTTGAATTAATACTGGCTGAAAATTTACTTTCATGTAACTAAATAATTATAGAGCACTTTTTACTATGCCTATTTGGTCCTTATATGCCTAAAACTCTATAAATACCCAAACTCTCATTCATAACTTCTCCATTCCTTGAGCTCCAATGTGAGCTCCTCCTTTCTCTCTCTCTCTCTCTCTCTCTTTATTTTTTTTATTTTTTTATAATGATAGTAATAATAATAATAATAATGAAAATTCCCTTTTTTTAGTAATAATAATGATAATAATGAAAATTTCTTCTTTTTTTTTTTGGTTTTTTTCTTTTCCTTTTTTTGTTCTTCTTTTTTTTTTTTACATAATAATAAAAGAACTTTTTTTTTTACTCATTTTCTTCACTTGTCCTCTCTTGCTTTTCAGGTCTAGTGTTTCGCAGCAATGGCTTCCTAATCTAGACATACTATTGTGCCCTCTATTGATGGACTTCGGGGTTGACTTTATGAGGCACCGAAGGAGAACTCTGATCCATCACTCCTGCTCCAAAATCCTCAAGACCATGTTTCATATGATGGGAGTATGGCAGTCAGTGTTTTACTTGCTCCCTCTGAATTTTTTAATTTTTTTTTTAGTCTAACACCATGCGCATTTTTTAGATTCATTGCAGACAAAGACTATCTAGAATTGGGGTGGGTGATGTAATCTGGACATGGTGATAAAGTGTCTTGCCACTGGAGGTGTCGTTAGGAATCTTCTGGAGCTGATAGGCTTCCTCAATTTTTTAGGGTTGAGGACACCCGAATGCATCAATATGAATCTAATAAAGGTTTTGGCAGAGAGGTGGTGGGACACCACCAATACTTTTCACCTATCTTGTAAGGAGATGACCTATATTGTGTTTGACCTCTATATGATGATAGGAATTCGATTCGGGTCTCATCCTCTTGACATGTGCAATGATTGGCGAGAGGAGTACACTAAAAGAGAGGTTTCTGATTTGATTAGTTTTGCCCCTCCCTTTGAGAGCACCACTGTCAGGCGCATACTCCTCTATAAGAAGTTAGAGGGGCTATCCTCCGGAGACCTTGTTTTCAAAGAGGCTCTCACTCGCTTGTGTCTTCTGGTCATTATAGGCTGTACTTTTACTCATAACATAAAGGATATGGTGGACCTAAATATCTTGAAGAGCTTAGTTCAAATAGATAGGTGAGTTGAGTATGATTGGGAGGCACTGTCTTGAGTGCCATATATCGGGACATGATAGACCTATCTCGTGGGCGCGTATTGTCCGTTAGCGGGATAGCACTAATTTGGGAGGTATGCATCATACCCATCAGACTGTATCTTTTGTCACACGATAACATTTTTCTTTATTTCTGGCTGTTTTGTGTTGTAGATGTATGCCTACGAGTACTTCCCATTCACCTCCCCTCAATTGATTGAGCAACAAGTAGAAGACTTTTCAATAGAGAAAAGATGGGTGGAGTTGAACTAGGATCTCCCTCGCTTGTATGATGTCTTGACATATAGAGCTTTCTTTTAACAGTTGATGGATGATGAGGTATTCCTTCTTGCCTTTTCACTCTTTTACTGTTACTTTTTATGATACGCTTATTGGTTACTTACGATAGATTGCAAGGCCTTTCATAGAGAGCATGTTATGTGCCCCTTTCACAACTCTTATAGAGGGCCTTTCATGTAAAAGGATGTTGTTGCGATCTCCTTATTTTCACCTATATTATCTAGGCGAGATGGTGAACTTTTAGACATTGGGGTCATAGTGCGTGCCCAACGCTCCACTAGTAGACATGCGCTTCAGCTTAGACGTCTGAGCTACCCCTGATCTTTTCTTTAGCAGGGAGGCATACCGTTTTTAGCTCGTTGACTCTCCCTATGACGACTTTCGCTAGCAGTTTCTGATGCGCAAGGTTATGCCACATGGGCGCTCTTCGGTTACTCCCGGCATTAGAAAAGGGAGTATCCCCCTAGCTGTTTCTGAGGCTCCTAGTATCAGTACTTCTTGGGGCTATGCTCAAAGGAACATGTCATGATCTAGGCCCTAGCTAGAGTTTAGGCGCGGTGGCCTGGGCTACAGAGTACCACATCTCTAACTAGATTCCTTATTATAGGGCAGATGGTACTCCGAGGATGTGGACGGTACCTGATATTTTTTTCCCTAGAGTGCGAGACATTCTTACTAGCATTGAGGTATGTTTTTGTTCTCTTGATTCCCCTACATATGGAAAGGATTCATGGGTAGGATTTCTGTCATATTTGTGCCCTTTTGAAAAAGATTTAAAATATCTGACACTCTTTTATGTAGATCTCTTGGGAGTTTGCTTAGAATACCTATTAGATGTCTCGACGGATGGAGTTAGCCATGGGCAGCTTACTTACCCATCTCAATATGTCAGAATCTAGTGGGCAAGGTGATGAGGATACCCACCGGAGGCAGAGGAGAGGAGACCGGCACTGGTGACGAGGCTGCTAATACGAAGGCTCATGCTGACCTTTATTTTGCCTTTTCTTTTGGATGATTGTACCATATTTATTTATGACTATGCATGTAATTCCATGTTGTACTTATGTTGTGTATGCATGACTTGACTTATCTAATGCTTTTCATTTCATCTTAAATGCCTATGTTATGAATGCATATTTTCAAATGACAATGGTGAACATATGCCGTGGATGCAAGTTTACACTTAAATGCATGTTCTTATGACTAGTTTTTGCTAATTTATAGCTCCATTTTCCTTATCACTCTTGATGATTTCAAGTCGAGAGTTGTTCCAAAAAAACTTTACTTCAATTTTCTATCCCAAGGAGGGAAGAAAATCATATAATTTTGCCTTTCGGGGATAAAAAAAAAAAAAAAAACCAAACCACGGCATTCCAGGCATTGACAAAATGACTTGAAACAGTGATGAGCGGCCAAAATTGCCGGCATCGCCACTTCTAGTCTGGGCGGCACCGGCCAAGAGTTTGGTGACGTGCCCCCTAAAGGATAGGCAGCGCCGCCTAATGCATCGGTGGCGCCGCTGGTTTATCAAGTGGCAAATTCATTAGTTGAGCAGCTTTTTGACCTTTTTTGACTTGATGTGACATCTGGGGGCTTATATAAAGACAGAAATCTTGAAGCAAATCCATCCATTTTTTCATTTGAGAGCCAAAACTCTATCCATTTGTTGACTTTCTCTTCTTTTGCTCAGTTTTTCATCATTTTTTCTTCTTTTTTCAGTTCTTTTTCACATGGAGCCATATTTCAATCATTACATGCACATATGGACAAGAAAACTCAATAAAGTAGATAGGATAAACTTGGGCAGGTATAGGATTTTGACTATGGTGGCGTTGAGAGGGGTTCGGGTAGACTGAAATTTTTTAAGAGCGTGTTCTCAGTTTTAGGATCCGGTGGCTTGAGTCTTTTAGTTTGGTATGGGTATGGAGGAGCTTTGCCCCATATTTGAGGAGTTCTGTGCTATACTTGGCGGTGATCCAGAGGCGGCCCTAATAGTTCCCGAGTTCAGAGTTGGGCACTATAGAGTTTTTTAGGAGTTTTTAGCTCTGACGGTAGACATAGCTAGTGAGATGGTGGTAGAGGGGCAGGTGATATGATGCAAATATGTATACCTAAACTAATCAATTAATAATTAATTTTGTGTTTTAATGCATGAATTTTATCTTTAAAGTGGTTCTTTTAATCTTGTTTTTAAGTGTTCTTTAAGTAATCTAGGTAACTCTCAAAGGATCAAGGGTTCTATGCTTGAAAGGGAAGAAGTTTTGTAAGGATTAGCCAATACAAGCCCGTGCTAACTCATGCCCCATAGGTGCTGAGTCGTGATAGAAGGTTGTGGTGCCGACTCATGCCCTTTAGTGCCGAGTCATGCTAGAACCACATGGTGCCGACTCATCCTAGCTTGTCTCGAGTATTTATGGTGCCTTTTCATCAAAACACTTCACAAAAGGCTCCTTTTTGCAATGGACATGATTTGGGACACTTAGAAAACTATAAATAAGAATGTTTTATAGAATTTTAGACATGTGAAATTAGTATTATTCATATATTAAGTTAGTAATTAAGAGTGTAATTCAAGTGTTCAAAAGTTAGAACAAGATTGAAAAGTCACCAAGGCATTCAAGCAAGCATTCAAGGACACTTCTTCAAAGTAAATTTCTAGAGCAAGGATTGAAGAAAATATCATCAAAATTTCCTTTCCCTTATCTTTTTTATCTTTGTTCCTTGATATTCATCTTGTCTTCTTGTCTAAACTTTGTCATTTACACTATGAATATACACTAGTTTGGTTTCTTTGAATTGCAATAAAGTATTAGTTTTAATCATTCTATTTCTTATATGCTTTGCATGATTTAGTTTTAATTGTGTGCTTAATTAATGTTATATGTGCTTGATCACCATGTATAACATGATAGTCAAACTATTCACAATGAGAGTTGGGATAAATTGATGGAAAAACAATTAAAATTACTTAGAGAATAGGATAAGCACTTGGAGACAAGCAAATCCACTCTAAAGGGAATTATAGTATTGGCATGAATATTTATGGTTCTGTTCTATCTCTATGATGACATGAAAATGCTCATAGACTCTAGATCAAACACTTCTAATTGACAACGAGAGTTGCTTTTAGGAATTATAGACCATACTCTCAATTATTGCATACATGTAACACATCTTATTAAAATCTATTATGATTTGTAATTCAATCTAACCAATATCCTTAATCGCAATATTAGTATAGTAGCATATTGTTAGTTTTAAATCTCTTATTTAATATCCTTGCCTATCCATCCTAGTAACTATCCAATTAATACAAAATTTCCAAGTTCTCCAGAGTTCGACACCCTACTCATCCTATACTAATCCCTTTGGATTTAGGTCACCCATAGTAGGCCTAACAAATTTTTGGCGCCGTTGTCGGGGAATTTGTTGTAATTTTTATTAATTTAGGATAGTGAAAAGTTTTTTTAGGTTTTTGTTTTTGTTTTATAATTTTTATTTTTTGTTTTAATTTTAGTTGAACATGCAACAAAGTAGAAGCTCTAACGATCTTCTATTTGATCCTGAAATTGATCAAACTTTTCATGCTTTGCGTAGGAATCAAAGACAAAGAGAAGAAGATCAACACAACTTAATGGCCGGAGAAAGACAAACGTTAGGCGACTTTGCCATGCCTAACATCACAGATTGTATGGGAGGAATAATGGCTCCTTCAATTGCAAAAAACAACTTTGAAATCAAACCTAGCATCATTCAAATGGTGCAAAATAATCAGTTTGGTGGTTTGCAAGGAGAGGATCCATATGCACACATCTTGACATTTTTGAATATATGTGCAACATTTAAAATAAATGGAGTATCGGATGATGCAATTCGATTGAGGCTCTTCCCATTTTCAATCAAAGAGAAAGCTCAAATATGGTTGGCAAGTTTACCAAGTGAATCAATCACCACTTGGGATCAATTGAAGCAAGCATTCCTCCAAAAGTACTTCCCTCCAGACAAGACTACAAAATTTCATAATAAGATCACCACCTTCAAGCAAAATCCAAATGAAACAATTTATATTTCTTGGGAAAAATTTAAGGAACTCCAAAGGCAATGCCCACATCATGGATTGCTCGATTGGATGATTCCTCAAATTTTTTATAACAGATTGATAAATGAGAATCGTAACATAGTCAATGCCACATCTGGAGGTAAATGGATGGATAAGACAGCAAGAGAGGCTGTCACTTTACTTGAAGAACTTGCATTCCAAGGATACATGGGAGATGAGACAACTATGGCAAAAGCAAAAGGGATCTTAGAACTTGACACTATTAACCTGCTAACAGCAAAGGTAGATGCACTCACCAAGGTGGTATGTAAAACTCAAATTAATTCTATTGAAAATACTGATGTTGTTTGTGAACTATGTGGAGGTCCTCATCCTTATTCCCAATGTAGTTCAAATGAGGAGTTAAATTATGTCCAAGGGGGGTATAACCAAAGAATGGGTATGAACTCAAACACATACAACCCTCAATGGAAGAACCATCCTGGTTTTTCTTGGTCTAACCCATCCTCCCAATTAAACCCACCTATTAACCAAAATCTCAAACTAAATAACCCACCAGGTTTTCATATGAAGAAACCCTATACTCCTACACCACCTAAATCTAATTTAGAGACCCTTCTAGAGCAGTTTGTAGGAACACAAATATCCATTAATAAAGCGAGGAGCAATTTAAACAACTTAATTCCAAAATTGATCAACTTGCCACTCACAACAGAATTTTAGAAACTCAAATTGCCCAACAAGCCTCTTCCTCTAACCCTAAACGTATAGGTAAGTTACCTAGTCAGCCAGAATTTGTTCAAAGAGAGAATTACCAAGCAATTACTCTAAGAAGTGGTAAGATGGTTGTGTGAACCCTCAAATTTGCACCTCCTGATCCGACTGCAGCTTGACACCTATTGAGAATAGGGCGCTACGCATACGGCGGTCCCGCTAGCCGGTTAGCAGGCAGGGGTCAAGGAGGCAGCACCCCGTAGAAAAATAAATTTCCTGAATCTTTTCTCCTCCAGTCGACTGCTTTTCAGTCATGAACCCATAGAATCAAGCAGAGCTCGAATCGGAGCTGAAACAGGCCTAAAACGGACAGAAACAGATTGAGCCGCCCGAGTGGCGCTGGGAGGCACATTTTTCGTGCCGCCCAGGAGGCGGCATGCATGCCGTGCCGCCGGAAAAAGACCATGCCACCGGAAGAAAGCCATGCCGTCGGTGCAGCATGAAAATCATGCCGCCGGTATGGCGGCACGTCTGGCATGCCGCCCAGAATGCTGGCATGTCCAGCGTGCCGCCCAGACGGCCGGTGCGATAGTCGTGCTGCCCCTGCCGCTGGCACCGTGCCGATGCCGCCATCCGTACTACCGGCACCTCCTCTGTCAGCTCTATAAATAGGAGCCTCCTCCAACCTCATTTGGCACAACTTCCAACATATTCCAATACATTTCAAGCTCATTTGAGGCATTCCAATGCATTTCAAAGCAATCCAGATTTCAAGTTTCTTTTGAATCAAAGTGGAGTTGAGATCCGGAGCAAGACTCGTTCTATTTGTCAGAAAACCAAGAAAAGCAAAGGTATAATCCCCTTTTCTATCTTTAAAATTATAAATTTAGATCTAGAATTCTCTTTAGGTCTAAAACTGAAAAGATCTAAAACTTATTAATTTAAGAATCAGAATTAAGTTAATAAGCAAATCAACACATTTCTAAAACCCCTCCTTCGCAAGAAGGGAGAACTGCGTTGGATTTGATTCCCATTCAATAGGATACGCAGGCTGCCATTCTGAAGGGCATCAACTCCAAAAATCTTTTTATCAATACTGTTTTCCTTTTATTTATTCACATTAATCCTTTATTTTGTGATTTTGTTTTCAGTTTATTTTGTTTGGGGAATGTGTGCTTTCCCTAGTACCCATAAGGGCTAGAGTAAAGATCCCCTTTATTCCATTTGTTTTGATATTGTAATAATTAAGTAGGATTTATCTGGCCTATTTATTTATTATTGTCATTCCATCACATCATATTATATATTTGTTCATTCATTATATTTTTTATTCATGCATACACAAAAATTCATTTTTCAAGAGTTATTTTGCATTTCAAGCCAAGCTAAAGAAAATAATATTTTCTTAAATTGTGTAATTATCAAAACCTGATCCCCGAGCCCTTTTTGGTCCCTCGTGGATTAGTGCACTTTTCCATTAGGATAAAATCAAATTTTGGAGTCAACCGTGTTGGGTTTTCTTTAATTTTCCCAATTAAAATAAATAAATTAAAGTGGTGACTCACTTTTCAACCTTCAAAAATACAAAAATCAATTTTCTGAACTCACAGCGAGTTCCAATCGTGGAGTTTCTCTCGAAGAGCATTTCGATCCCTCGGCGGATCGGACCGGTGCTCGGGCGAGGCCTCACAGGTTGAAAATACTGCTAATGAGAATAAAAATGATATAGTAGGTGATGAGGAAGTAAACTTAGAAAGTAACTAAGGGAGTGGGGTTAAAGGTAATAATAAAAATGAAAGTGTCATACCACCTAAGGTTAATGATCCTAAAGTAGAACTTAAGACCTTGCCCTTTCCTCAAAGGTTCATAAGAAGGAACCTAGATAAGCAATTTGGCAAATTCCTAAAGTATCTTAATGATATTACTATTACTATTCCATTCTTAGATGTTATAAGGGATATGCCGGCTTGGGGTAAATTTTTGAAAGACATGGTCTCCCATAAAAGCAAACTAGAAGATTATGGTCTAGTATCTTTAGTAGAAGAGTCTAAGGCCATATTTTCTAAGTTCCCTCCTAAGCAAAAAGATCCTGGATGTTTCATCGTCACATGTATGGTTGGAAGAAAGTATTTTGATAAAGCTTTATGTGATATTGGTGCTAGTGTCAGTTTAATGCCTTATTCTATTTATTCAAGACTTAATTTGGGTGAACTTAAGCCTACTAACATGTGTCTCTTGATGGCTAACAAGACTATTACCTATCCAATTGGCATTCTTGAGAATGTGCCAACAAAAGTAGGTAAATTTATAGTTCCTGTAGATTTTATTGTCCTAGACATGGAGAAAGACCTTGAAATCCCTATCTTGTTTGGAAGACCATTCTTAGTAATGGTAAGTGCTATCATTGACATGAAGAAAGGTAAAATCACATTTGAGGTAAACAATGAATCCATAGAATTTGGTGTTCTTAAGATGATGAAATCTTCACCTATGGAAAGAGTTAGTAGGATTGACTCTATAGACTTGATTGATGAATGTACAAATGAGGTCAAATATGAATGCATGAGTTAAAACCCTATTTCTCCTTACCAAGTTCAAGAAGAAGAGGTAAATCTTTTAGAGACTACTTCACATCATCACTGCTTTCGACCTTCTAGATTTGACCCTTTGGAGAGAAATGATGACCCAAACCCTTCTTCAAAAGAAGAAGTAAGTTTTGAACTTAAGCCTTTGCCATCAAATTTAAAATATGCATTCCTTGATTCTGAATCCAAATTCCCTTTTATTGTGAATTCATCCTTGTCTTTAGAAAATATCAATCTTTTGTGCAATGTGTTGCTTAAACAAAGAAGTTCCATTGGTTACTCTTCGAATGATCTAAAAGGTATTGGCCCTAATATTTGCATACATAGGATAATCTTAGAAGATAATGCTAAGCCTTCCATTGAAGGTCAAAGGAGGCTTAATCCAACTCTCAAAGAAGTGGTAA
>CANTUT010000357.1:0-150000 GCA_947687605.1 Reutealis trisperma | reverse complement strand
ATAAGTCTAAATCTAAACGAACATCCTGATTCCCTCTAGCGGATCGGGCAAGTGCTTAGGCGAGGTCTTACAGCTGGGATGGCTAAAAGTTTTTAGAAGCATTAGACAAAGTTATAAAATGAGACAATCAAACAAAAAAAAATATAAAAATATAAATTCAAATTAAATATATATATATTTTTATAAATAATCTTAAGGATTGAGAGTTATGCTAGCAAGATTGGAAAATGGTCAAGCTGCCTCAGCTGTTGATGTAGGACAAGTTTCATTAGGTCACCATGGATAATGTAGAGCTCCAAATGAGCTAATCTTTGATATGTTATAGCCTTATGTGTCTACCTTGCAATGCTAAAATAATGTTGCTAGGTCAGTAGGACTTTAATAGGCTGAATATAGAAATTTAGCATTTAGTATTATTGTTAGTGTAAATGAACTTATTGTGTGTATAAGTTCTATGTAGAACAAGCTGAAGCATAGTAAGACGAAAAGAACTAAAAGGGTAAAGAATGAAAAAACTTTTATTGACCATATTGTTGGAGATAGAGGTCATTATAAGTTAAATTACTATATTTGTATTTATTAACTTCCTTTCATTATATGTACTTTCTTGCTACTTATGCCTAAATCAAGATTAATTGTATCCTTAAAATTTAACTGTTGATATCCCTAATTAGATATTTAAATAATTCTGAAAATATAGAACTTCCATCCTATTGATAATATTGCTATTATTAGAAATGTCATAAATTTCACTAATTGATTACTTCATTATCTTTTATTGACCGAAGACTTTGAGACCATTAAATCTTGAGACCTTAAAATCATGAATGAGACCTTGAGCAAAAGTCCCCTCATCTGGAGTGGGGATCGCCAGGCTATGTATACAATATTGACCTCTAGCTAGGAGAAAGTATGATCCTAATCGCTCGGCCTGGCCCGTCAGTTGTAATGATATGGTATTACTCCATATATGGACCATGTTAGACTATATTTCTGCCACTATCTATTCTTCTTCCATCAATTATAATGCACATGATTTCTAAAAAAGTTATGATTCTTGCCCTAATATCTAATTGCTCATCCTTATGGATATATTTCAAAAATCTTGTACTATTTCTTACAACTTATTTTTGATTTCCATGCAACTCTTTTAGTGATGTAATTTATATTTATTGGGATTTAAATCATCCCTTCCTCTTACATTTTTATAGGAAGTTAGAGAATCAATCACAGTTCAAGTAATATTTTTGGCTTGAAGCCTATGTGACATTTGTTGAAGGTTTATAGTTTTGGGATGTTATATGTGTATAAAATGTATGTAAATATTTGCTAAGCATAGAGGCTTATGTGTGAATCTCTTAGTTGCTCCATAATACTCAAGATATTAAAATAATGTTGTATATTAGATGTATGTATGTGTGCTTAAATAATGATCAACTTCTTTTATATTTTATATTGCATTAAATCAAAGAATAAATGGGAGAATATAATGATGTTTATGAAGTTTGAGGATATATATAAGTTGAGGGTATGTGGGCAGTGATGGAGCAATGGAAATTTCTCAGTTGTAGAGGCAAAAGACTTCAAAAATTCAATAAGAAATGAAAACCTTTTTAGATTTTCTAAAAATTGTCATTTTAGAAATATATTTAAAAGAATAATTTTTACAATTAATTAAATACTAAATTTCAGTAAAAATTAACTTATTAAAATATAACATTCTAATAAAAAAGTTTTTCAGTAAAAACATTATCTTTCTCTATAGAATGATAATTGCATTTTGATATTAAAACTCTCTAATGCAGTTTCTTTCTAAGGATGGCACTTTGTACCTTACCTATAGTACCTACCCGAATTCTACTTGATTAAAGCAGGTAATATCCTGGTTGACTAAATAATGAGTATGGATAAACATATACTCAAAAAAATAGCATTAGATTTTGGCATGGTACGGATAGTGTAGTACCTTATCCATACTCATATCCATACTCTACTCGAACTATTAAGTTTATATATTTATATAAAACTTTATATATTTTATTATTTTATATAAAATTTTTAATTAATATCTAAAGTAATTCTTATATTTTCTTAAATATAAAAATATGTTCAATTGACCTAAATGTCCTTAAGTAATGTATATTCCAACCATTAAAACTACATCATTTTAATAATAGATTTTTAGTAATTTAATAATTTCATTGAGATTAACAGAATAATTTTTAGTTTAATTAAATAATTTATTATACTTTATCATTTTATTAAAAACAAAAAAGTCATTTCGTATTCTTGATATATAATGTTAAACTTAATTTTAAATTTATCTCATTTTCTCATTTTATCATTCTGCTTCTTCTCTATCTTTAGTTCTTTTTTTTCTAGATCTTCATTTTTTTTCCTTTAGAATCGTTCTCTTCAAACTCTCTGCAAATTCTCTGTTTTCGAACTCTCTATATCTCTTTCTTTTTTCTCACTAGATCTTATTTCTTTTCTCTAAATTTTCTTTTCTTTTTTTTCTTTTTTAATCTTTTTCTCGTTTCTCTCTAGTTCTATAATTAAATAACTTTCTTTGAATTAATATTGTTCTATCATTTTCCTTTTTGCTTCTCATAATTTTGAGTGTAAAAATAGCAAAGTAACAAATCACTTTCGTGTACTTAAGATGTATCTACTATTCAAATATTTCATGTTGACTATATTTAAAGTTAATATTGTCTATGACACTTATTCTTTTTCTTTATTAATTTTAATTATATATATTATTCCTTTTCTTTATTAATATTTATTCGCTCTATTTTATCTTTACTTCTCCTTACATAAAATAATTATTCAGATACATATTTTAATATCATTGCATTAAATTCAACAACTCATTAGAATACTATATTTTTTGAAATTTTAGCATTTATAACTTCATATCAAGTAATCAAATCAAATATCTTAAATATCAAGTAATCGATTATTCTAAATCACTATATTTTTTATTATATAAATTCATTTTACTTTTTAAATCAAATATTCTAAATTTACACATATATTTAAAAATAATTTGATAATTATTCAGATAATAAGTTACTTATTAGTTATCCGAAATCATATGAGTATAGGACGAATTTGAAATTTATTATCCAAATAGATATGAATATGAGTATGAATAGATATACGCCTCTTTGGATATAGATAAAAATATTATACTATGTTATCTATATTCTACTCATTCCCATCCCTATTTGTTTTTCGGTGTGAGGGCCAGGAAGCATGCTGCTGGTAAGTAAAAACGAAGGGCAAAAAATCGAGAGGGAGAAAGGCTTTGCGGTGTGCACGAGGAGAGAGACTCAGGAGAGGAGTCTGAATTAGGAAAAAAAAAAAATAGATTTAATATGGAGTCGGTGTCATTTTATTAGCGAATTTAATAGAATGTTGAATGAGAAACTTTTTTATGATCATCACCATAACGTTATGAAATTTTAAGTAATAAAATAGAGTTGAGGGAAAACAATGTGCATTGGGTATAATTTAGCCATTAAACTTCTAGGCCCATGCCAATATAAATTTTTTTTTATTTTTTTTATTTTTCTCTAAATAATGTCTCGAACGAGCTTTCCTCAAATTTGACTTGAAATCACCAAAATTTGATGAGTTGTTGTTGGAAGTTTTGACTAAAACCAACAAAAATGTCGAGTTGCCGAAATTGACCTATTTATCAAAGTTGACTAATTAAGATGATTTTTCTCATTTCTATATGTACGTAAATGCAATCATATATGGAAATTTTTTTTTTTTTATTTTTCCTTCGAGATCAAATTTCATTGATCACTAAACAAGTACAAGTAGACACAGTGTGAAACTACTCTATAATACTAAAAATACAACTCCTTTACAGCACAAGAATTCCACCTCTGTGTAAAAATTATTGAAGAGCAAACCACTGAGGAGTCAACTAGACTGAGTTCTTCAAAATTTCCAAAGATTTTGTACCAAACTCCAACTAAAGCCACCTAAAGAAGAAGGCACTAGAAAAGCATTATGATCAGCCTTTCAAAATGCTCTGCATAGGGAGATCATACCATAAAGCCATCAAAACAATTTCTCAAAGAGAAAGAGCAAAAGTCTTTCATATGGTGGTAATTGACCTGAGTATGCTAATTTAAAGAAATAAATACTAATATATGCTAATTTGAAAATTTTTTATCAAAACATGCTATTTTTATGGTAAAAAATTGAGCTGACCAAGTGATCAGTATTTAAAATGCCAAATTACTTGATTGAAAATGAGTTCAGTAATAGTCGCTACAGTTTGGCATTTATGATGACGAACTGTGGCATATAATAGCCCCAGTCAATTATTTAAAAATGCCTCTTATTAAATAATTATTTAAATATTAAATTAATGGCATATAATTTACAAAAATTTCATATAAATTAATATAAATAATTAATAAAATTAATGTACAGTTTATTTTTTAATTTTCATATGTAACAACAAAAAAATTTATAAGCAAACCCAATTTTTTCATTATTATTATTTGTAAATATTTTATTTTAAACATTATAATAAATAATAACAAACAAATTCTAATATAAAATAAATAAAACATTATTAACATAGTGATACAATTCATTAAATTTGAGCTAGTTGCATTAATATGTTATTTACCTCTTTCATGCAAAATTTCTTTAAAAATTTGAATATTTTTTAATATAAACTGAAAAAATATTAATATTTTTTATTCATATTTATAATTATTTGTAAAAAAATAAAGTGCTAAAATTTTTTCCCATTAATTAATATTAATATTAACCTTATTATTATAATAATTATTATACCTTACATATTATATTATTAAATTACTTAAAATATTTTTATGCCCATTGAAAAATAGCAAATCATTATATAAAATAAACTAATACAATTTATTAACAAATTATGTCATATAATAATAAAAAATAAAAACTTATAAATAACAAAATAATAACAAACCAATTATTAACAAATTGTGCTATAACTAAATTATTATCTAATAATAATAATAATCACTATTATTTTATTCTTATTCTTATTATTTTCTTGCCCAATTACATTCATAATTTTTATTATTTTAGATATTTTTACTTTTAATATTTTAATATAATACTAAAAAAAATTAATTATATAAAATAAAAAATAACATTTTAACATGATAATAACAATTAATAATTACATTTTCACATAAATAAAAAATAATACAAAATATATATTATTATTTTATGTTATTTCACATAAATATAAAAATAAAATTTATCTCTTTTAACTAAATTTTCTTGAAAATTCTTTATATTTTAAATTTTCCTAAAAATATATATCATTTCTAAATTACTATTCATCCATATTTCCTGTGTTTTTGTTTGGGGTAATTGACTTGAGTTTTTATTTAGGGTAATTTTGAATTTTCATTTAAATATATATTTTAAATGCCGAACACTTTGTCAGTTCACTTTTTGACCATAAAAATGGCATGTTTCAGTAAAAATTTTTCAAATTAGCATGTATTAGTAATTATTTTTTTAAATTAGCATGCTCAGGTCAATAAACTTTCATACAGAGGATCAACACCCAAAGCGGTTTAAACAACAGAAAAACCTAAATCTAATAGATAAACTATTTATTTATTTGAAAAAAAAATCATATTAACATATAATCAAGATCAAGATCAAGATCAAGCAAAGACCACCCCTTGTACAGTAAAAAAGAAGAGTGGTGTCTTAGTGAAAGAGAGAGATTTTAGAGAGAAAGTTGTGATGCAAATCTATTATTTCCCTGCGTTAGTATATGGGAATTAGTATCTTTTCATGCTGATATAAATATAATATCATAGATCATATTAACATAATTCTCATTGTCAAATATCAAATAAATAGTTAAGATTTTTTTTTTTACACTTTAATTAGCCATTCCAGAAATTTTAAATTGTAATTTTTTAAAAGATATAATTAATAATTTATTTTATATTTAATGGTAAAAAATTGAATATTGTTCTAATCCGATGCATGGATGTTGGAATTTTAAATACTTCCTTCCACACAAGTCATAAGTATGTGACTTAAAATAATATGTGTGAGTGATTTAGCTGGGTCTTGTATACAACTATATAAAAAATTAAGAAAAAAAATCTGTTATTTTAATTAAATTAGATGTGTAAGTAATGATAAAATATAGATAGATTTATTTTAATTTTTAATTATTAAAATAATTAAATGAATTTTATTATTTTAAATATATGATTTTTATTAATATAATATTTTATTTAAATTAATTCTTGTTGATAAATTAAATACAATTGAATTATTTTGTAAGAATTTTTAGAAATCACACATTAACAAATAAAAAAATGAAGTGAAAATTAATTAAATACTTCTTTTTTAAAGAGAAATTTTTGAAGGGGTTCAAATTTGAAATATCTAACAACTCGGAAATTGAATATAACACCATTAAATCAAAAGCTCAGTATATTTTTTTCCCATTTAATCATTACCTATTTCTTAGTATAAAAATAATGCAAAGGTCATGTTTGGTTCGAGTAATAAAATATATAAAGAATAGAATAAAATAGAAGAGAGTATGAATATAATAATTATTCTAATTCTATAATTTGGTTTATAATATAAAATAATTATTCCATTCTCACAAATTATTATAATATCTTTATAAATTAATTCCATTATTAATATTAAAATTAAATAATTTTACTAAATTTTTTTAAGAAATAACTTAAATGCATAATAAATAAAATTTTTATTTGACTTAAAATTTAAAAAATAAAAATGAAAATCTAAAAATAAAAAAAATAAAGTAATAGTAGTAAGTTTGAATTTGCAAATATTTTTTTAAGATAAAAATAAAAATACTCTATTTTATAGTCTAAAAAATGTCAATTATTTACTTTTTTATGAAATATGTATTTCATAAAAATTATGAAATTACTATTTCATATAATTAATATTTTTTATTTAAAATTTAAATTAAAATTTAAAATAATTATTTTATATAGAATAACTATTCTATTTTTTTATTATTTCATAAACCAAATATAAAGTGTGTATATTGGCAAGATAACAATGTTTTGCTTGACAAATCACCAGTTGACTTTGAAGAAGAAGGTGTCCTAGAGATGGTCAGTTATATAAAACAAAAACAAAGCCATTACTACTTGTCTTCTCCTTGATGTTATAGCTGCCTGTGCCTTATTTAGAAGAAGAGCAAATTCTATTCTATCTTCGCAAAAGCTTCAAGTCATCTGATCTACCTCATATCAACAGGTTCTATAATACTCTCTTATTTACTGCTACTTTTAATTTATTCTCTCAAAAATTTCTATTTTTAGTCTCTAACTCCTTAATTTTTTCTTTTTTTTGCTTTAATTTTCTTTTCTTTTTATATACCAAATCTAACTCAAACCTGTCCTCCCAAATCCGATCAACAACTTGCCCAAATTTGTACGAGACCCATATGCCCAAACCCTTGCTTATCAACTCGCCCGACCCACTAATCAGGCCAATATGTATCCTACTAATTATAAAAAAAAGTGTAATTAACTGAAGTGAAAGACATATATAAACAATAATTATTGAATAAATTTTATTAATTATAAATTAATTAAAAATTAATACAATATTTAGTCATTGTAGTATTGAAGCTGCAGCAACTTGCAGCATATAGCATTTATAAAAGCTAAGGTAATAATTTTTTCAATCACTGCTGGTAATCTCTCACTTTGTTATAATAATCGCTTGAACAGATGGAAAAAGCAGGTGAAGTTTTGCTTAATACTGATGAATTAGCAAAAAGAATAAGACAGAAGTTGGAAATTTTGCATCCTTTGTCCAACGAATGTTGCATATATAGAGTACCAGAGCGACTTCGCCAATTAAATGCTAAGGCCTACACACCACGCACAGTCTCTATTGGCCCCCTTCATCATGGCCGACAAGAATTAGAAGCAATGGAAGAGCATAAGCATAGGTATTTGCAAGATTTTCTTCGATGGAGAGAGGTAAGTTTAGAGGATTTAATTAAGTTTATTGAGGAAAATGACAGTAGATTACGCAATTGTTATGCAGAAATTATCCAACTTAATAGTAATGATTTTGTGGAGATGATATTGCTAGATGCAATCTTCATAATAATGCTTTTACTAAAGCATTTGTTTAGAGACTTTCGAAGTGGAAATGATCGCATATACTACAGACCAAAGATGATTCTTGATATAAGGTTCGATTTATTGTTACTTGAAAATCAAATTCCATTTTTCATTCTTGAAGACTTGTTTATGTTATCTAATATACCTTTGCGTCTTGGGGGACTTTCTTTTATAAAGCTCATGTATGAATTCTTTAAAGAAGGATGGGATTCATGGGTGAAGGAGGATATTGTGAAGCAATATGATCAAGTAGAACATATACTTGATTTTATAAGAAAGTGTCAAATGCCGTTGGAGTTACTGCAGTCAGAAAAAGAGCTCAAAATGCTAGTTGTACCTAGCATAACAGAGCTCTACCAAGCTGGAGTTAAATTTGAATTGAGTTTAAGTACGAATATACTTGACATAAAATTTAGAAATGGAATTTTAGAAATTCCTCGATTTCAAATAGTGGATCAAACAGAAATTTTACTAAGAAATTTACAAGCTTTTGAGCAATGTCATTGCTTAGATAATTATGTTGGTGACTATATTTCCATAATGTCTATGCTCATTAATGGTCCTAATGATGTGGAATTATTATCTAAAAACGGAATTATAGACAATTGGTTGAGGAGTAATGAAGCCTTAGCAACTTTTTTTCAGAGCATTGAGAAAGAGAATATTGTCTTCCCTACTAAATTCTACTTTGCTTCTCTAATTGAAGATTTGAATGCATATTGCAAAACTCCTTGGCATAAATGGAAGGCAAATTTAAAGCAAAATTATTTCAATACTCCATGGACCGGTATTTCTGTAATTGCAGCTGTTATTCTCCTTTTACTTACTATTATACAAACTATATGTTCTCTATTGCAAGTTTAGGCTACTTCTTGTTATGTCTATCAATGTTAAATTTTTCTTTCTTAATTTTGGATTTTTCTTGCCAATTAGGCAAATGTTATAGCTCATTGAATGAGTTCAGTGTTGTATATACATGATATATCCAATGTAGATAATAATTTTTAAAATTTTCATTTTTGTTTATGATTTTTGCATTTGTAAAATGTTCAATTTTCTAAAAAACCGGTTTGGCTGACCCGCAATTTTCTTCACTAATTGAAGCCTGCTGCAGGCCGCTATAGGTCTAGTTTTCAGTATGCATTTGGCACAACACTAAAACTTCAATTCTTTTTTTTTTTTTTTAGCAGACTAAAACTTCAATTAGTTGAAGAAGATAACATGTGATAAGAAATTTGGAAGTAAAAAATTTCTTATCTAATACTCTCTCCGTCCCATTTTGACAACTAATTTTTGTTTCACACATGGATTAAGAAAATTAGTTAATAGCATAAATTTTAAGTACTATTTTACTAAAATACCCTTATTTATTAACCACTTTTTTACTCAAAGAAACTAAAATTTTAATTATAAGTTATAATATTTATGTTAATTAATGAAGGATAGTTTGGACCATTATTTATTAACTAACAATTAAAAAATAAAAGTGCCTTATAATTTATAATAGACAAAAAAAAATGTCTATCAAAGTGAGGCAGATGGAGTCTATAGAAAGATTAACAAGTGGGTCATTGTATTGTCCAATAAAGAAATAAGAGTTCACAGAAGACATTCTCAATGCCAAGCACCATATTCTAGGACCAAATGGTTTTGGGTTCGATTTCCCATTGTATTGGAATATCTGATAAATTATTAATATATTGTAAAACTTCACTTTGATGTTACATAATAAATGTTCTTAGTAAATGTTCTTAGAAGTTGTAGTTAGTGTAAATATAAAAAGATTCTACCAAGTGACCCAAAAAAAATTAGAAATAAAAAATAAAACAAACTTGTTCTTCATGAAAATTTATTATAACAATGCAACTCTATGGATTGCATAGACACATTCAAAAAAAAAAAAAAAAAAACCAACCTCGCCCTACCCCTATGGTTAAAACCCTTTGATTAAAAATCCATGATTTTTACTAGCTAGTTCATGGTATAACAAAAAGGTAGGCTCCCAACACATGGCTCAATGCTTGGATAGATTATTGTCCAATGTTGACTAAAGGCTTATGTTTAGTGATGCTCATGTATTCCATGAAGGGGTTATAGGCTCATACCATTGCCCTGAAGTGATGGATATCGATACTCCCATAAGACAGTGCAAACGCAACTTCAAATTTGAATACAAATGGGTTGAAAAACAAGAGTGGCTGAATGTGATAAAGAACAACTGGAGTTCTCAAGGACAACATAGTATCACTTCCATGATTGCTCATAAATTGGCAAATTGTGCTTCAGCTTTAAGAAAGTGGCACTAGGATGCAGTGGGTAATTCTAGACAATAGATTGATTAGATTAAACAACCCTTAGAAGAGTTAAAAAGGTCACCTTCTACTAAAGGGTAAAAAATAAAAGACAAGCAACTGATAGAGGAGCTAGATTTGTTATGGCGTATAAAGGAAAATTTTTGGTTTCAGAGATCAAGAATTAGGTGGATTCAGGATTGGGATCATAACACTAGGTTCTTTCATGCTTTGGCAGTGCAAAGAAATCAAAGGAAGAAAATTCTGAGGGTTAAAGAAGAAAATTCTGAGGATTAAAGACGAGCATGGCAGATGGGTGGAAGGATAGTTTGCAATTAAAGATGTTGTCAAAAAAATTTTTGTCAAATTGTATCAAGATCCCATGAAGGCAAATATGGAGTTGGTTCCGCCGCATATCCATTGAGTTATGCCTAGTGAAATGAATCAATCCCTCCTTGCCCTAATCAGTAGAGAGGAGGTGAAAGCAACTGCTTTTAGTTTGGGTCCTCCTAAGGCCCCGGGTCTGAATAACTTTCTGAGAATCTTCTTTCACAAAGCTTGGAATCATATTGGGGAAGATATCTATACTATAATATTTGAATTCTTTCAATCTGGTGTACTTCCCCATGGAATCAACAAGACACATATAGTGCTTATCCTTAAAATTGAGCTGCCCACTTAAGTATCACAATTTCGTCTAATTAGTTTATGTAATTTCTTATATAAAATTATCTCTAAACTAATTGTTATGCAAATGAAGCCTTGGGTTAATCTTATTGTGCACCCATGTCAAGCTGCTTTTTTACCAAATCGAGTTATACAAAATAATATTCTTGTAGCTAATGAAATCTCTCATGCATTCAAAAAGTCCTACTCCCACAAGAATAAAAGTTGTACTATTAAATTGGATATATACAAAGCTTATGATAGTGTAAAATGGGATTTCTTATTATTTTCTATTGGTAGGATGGGGTTTGATCTTAGGTTTGTGAATTTAATTCAACAATGTATCACCACAGTTAGTTATTTAATCCTTATTAATGGGGAAGCTTCTACTAAATTTAGACCAAGTCATGGGCTTAGGCAAAGGGATCCTCTCTCCCCATACTTGTTCTTACTTGTATGAAATGACCTGTCTAATATGCTTGATGCAGCGATCCAAGACCACAATTTGAAAAGGCTCAAAATTTCAGTAAGAAGCCCATTGGTGGTGCTCATGATTTTTATAGATGATTCTATTCTCTATGGAAAAGCATCTGTGGAGGAGGCAAATGCATTTAAATCTATTCTAACTCAGTATGAACAAGCTTCTAGGCAATGAGTTCATGCAACCAAATCAACAATAATTTTTAGCAAGAATAAGCCTATTGATATGATGCATCAAATTGAAGAACTGTTGGGTAGTCTATGGATCAAGCTGGAAAATATCTAGGGGTTCCTTCAGATTGGGGCAGATCAAAGGTACGAGCAATGAATTATCTAGTGGCCAGAATTCAATAACAAGCTCAAGCATAGAAGCATAAGCTTCTCTTAATGGAAGGCAAAGAAGTAAAGCAGCCTTACCAACTTATGTGTTGTCCTGTTTCAAAGCCCTATTTTCTGTATGTAAAGAAATTGATAATGTGCTATCTAAGTTTTGGTAAGGCAACAATCAATCTCAAAAAGAATTAATATTTGAAAAATTGAGCGCATTAGTAAAATCCAAGAGTAGTGGAGGTTTGGGATTCAAAAGAATAAGCTATTTTAACATGGCTCTTATTACAAAGCAAGCTTAGCACTTAATTAAGGAACCTTCCTATTTATGGTCTCATTTGATTAAAAGTCTATATTTTCCTCTCAGTGATTTTTGGAATGCATCTTTAGGGAGTCAGTCATCATGGGAGTGGAGGAGTTTATGGGAAGCCAAGGAAGTTTTAAAGATGGGTGAAAGAATCGGAATAGGTAATGGTAGAAACACCATATTTTGGATGGATCCATGGATTCTAAACTTGCAGCATTTCAAACTTTACACTCAGCAACCAAGGGACAATCGCCAATTTAGGGTGAAAGATTTTATCACACCTGAGAGAAATTAGGATGTAAACAAACTCAACAGAGTGTTAATAGTTGATAAAGTGAATGCAATTTCAAGCAATTCCCATTACAGCCCATTCATACTACGATCAATGGGTTTGGCATCATGGGAGAAAAGGAGCCTTTATAGTTAAAAAGGCATACCAGCTAATTATCCATAATGAAGACTTGGTTGAAGGCAAAATGCAACCCCTATCCTCAATCTTTATGGAAAAATTTATAGAATGTGCAACTCCCCACCAAAGTTAGCATCTTTCTTTGGAGAGCATGTAAAAACAAGCTTCCAACCAAATAGCAGCTAGCTAAACAGAGAATTCAACATAATTTTATATGTGAAATCTGTCAAAATGCAGTAGAAATAATAGAACACATCTTATTGCTTTGTAATCATTCTTAAGCCTCAATGTTTGGGAGTAATATCAGGGTTTGTCCTAATAATTAAAATGTCAATTCCTTTGCAGAATGGTGCAACTTGCTTGCTGAATAGTTCAAAGCCTCTAACAATGTTCAATTGTTGGTACATGCGGGGTTTCTTATGTTGGCAAGTCTGGAAATAGATAAACAATTTGATTTTCAAAAAACTCCTACTAGACCTAAGGAAAGCTATTAAGGCTGCAAAGTTTCAGTCTTTTACATTTTTTTCTTGCTGGAAATCAACACCTATAAGCCCAAGGTTGAGATGTGTAGTAGATGAAATGCAGTAATGGCAGCCACCTCCAATTGGGATGCTTAAATTCAACATTGATGCAAGTTACAAAAGAGGCTCAAATGAGGCAACTCTAGCCCTCATCTATAGAGATTATTCAGGACAGATGATGGCTAGAGCTACTGAATGTTGCTTTGCCTTGTCTCCCCTTGTTGCAGAAGCCAATGCACTAATTTTTGGGATGAAATTTGCAATTTTGAAAGGATGGTTTGCTTGTGTATTTGAATCTTATTGTAAGTCTTTGGTTGATTTTTGTAATAATGGATGTATGGAGCTAGACTTGGATATTATCTTTAATATGTCCACCATTAATGAACTCAAATCATCCTTTAATTCTTGTAATTTTAGATGGTGTAGTAGGGATTGCAATAGAGTTACAAACTAGTTTGCAATTCAAGCATTAAATGGTAGCTTGCCTATAAATTGGCATTGTATTAAGCCAAATGGACTAATTCATTTATTGTTAGTAGATTTATCTGCAATGTACTTTGTGAAATGAAAGTATTTTGTTCTAAGTAAAAAAAAAAAACTTCATATTCTCACAACAAAATGAGACCCTTTTGGATATGGAAGCATGGTAGAGAAACAACATTCATAGCAGAGGTGAGACAGAAGAAACAAAATGTGAGCCATTTTCTTTGAATCTCTCTAATTTTAGCTTTCTAGTTTGTTTCTTTGGTTATATATTGTATCGTCTTCATAAAAAAAACCTAGAAAGCGAGTTCCACCTAACAACTTCACCTTCAAAGCAAAACCCATGAACAAAAACTCTTTGATCTACTCTCAGATGATCCTATCTTTCATACCATCAACAAGCTTGATTACTGCAAACTTATATAAGATTCTCTCTTGTCTACAAGCATTTTGCTTTTATTGTCCCTAAAATCCATTCACTTGCTCTTAGACTTGATATCTCTGCTTTTTTTTCATTCATCAAAATTTGGGCTTGTTGGGAAATTCTTTAAGAATCTCTTCAAAAACTTTGCCACCCATCTATTTGGGGCTTCTTATTATTCCACCCATGTATTAAAGTGTTGGGTCTCAAAAATTTTCAAGAAATGAAAAATCTTAGGATTGTGTTTCAACTTCCTAAAGATAAGGTTACTGAAGAAACAAAACAACTACTCCAGTGGAGTGTTATATTTAGATCCAATTTAGAGATTTTTGTGCTCATTTATGCCTATTATATGGATGAAATTAGTGACTTTAATGATGATGATGATCATGACAAATCTGTCAACCAATCCGATGACAATATTGAAATGGAACCTAATTTCATGACATATCTTCTCAAAATGGTGAAAGTGTGCTTGAAAGATACATTGGCAAGGCATATGTCTAGCCAAGTGTATAGTTTCTAATCACCCTAATCTTGGCAACTTCCAAGTTTTGGATTCAAATTATATTGGAAGTCTTATAATGGGAGAAGCTCAAATTGCAAAATGCAGGATTGCTATAGCTTGTGAGAATTTGGTGGAAGAGTCAGGTCCATGCAAGTTGTAAAGGGTTATATGCCAATTTTGAATTTGAAATTGTTAGGATGTCTCAAATTCCTAATTGGAAATGGAATTGCTTAATAATGATAAAGGAATATTTAAATTAGTAACCAAGTAGGATTTGGATTAGAATAAATATAGTAGTATCCAAGTTGGATTTGGATTTAGATTAGAATCCTATATATATGAGAGGGATTGGGATCATATAGTTGTAATGAGTTGATTATTGTAGAGATTGTAGTAGAGAGTTTGTATTAAGCCAAGATAGTGTGGTGAGATACAAAGTGCATGGGTAGAGTGCCTTTGTATAAAATTGTGAGAAGTTATTTTGTGAGGTTTAATTAATTAGTCATTGTATTTTGTTGATTTATTAGTGGATTTGTTAGGTGGAGTAGGCTTACGCTAAATCACATTAAACTTTGATATTTCATTCTTTATATTACTTGTTGTGTGAAATATTTTTCACAACAAGTGGTATCAGAGCTATTGGTTTGAAATGTCAAAAATTGTGAGAATGACAGGATCAAAGTTTGAGGCGGAGCTCTTTAATGGGAAAAATAATTTTAGTTTGTGGTACAGTGCCGTGAAGGATATCTTTGTACAACAAGGATTAAGTAAAGCTATAAAAGAGGAGCAGTCATCGATATTAAAAGATGAAGAATGGGAGGATTTATTACACTTTAATCGGAGCCGATCTTTGTTGGAGAAGAAGATGAGAATCAGTGGTTATTTTCTTCTTTTTAAATGTTTTTATTTTTAATAAAAATAAAAATTTTATTTTCTTATTTTTCAAAAATTTTTATTAATTTTATTACTCAAAATTAATTTTTAATATTAATTATCATTAAAAGTGGGACCATTATTATTAATTTTTAATATTTTATTATTAAAAATAAAAAGTGAGACACATATCCGTGGTTACTGTTTAGGTATTAGAATCGATGTAAGTAAATAGGATTCAATCGGATGCCACTACTATGAATTTTAAAAAATGATCAGTAAAATGATCTAAATCATCAAGAAATAGATTGTAACATCCAAAATGTAATACATTAAATTAATAAATACTAAAATAAGCATATAGTTTAGCCTAGAGAAATTCAAATTACTAACTAATAATAATAAATCAATCTTATTTTATTAACTCATAAGAGGAAAAGCCACTTTATTCAAAACGAATAAGCTGATAAAAAATTTCTCCCTATTCTAAGCATATAAAGCAATATTAAAAAAATAAATAGACTATAACATTAATTAATCACCACTGAAAAAAGAGTGTCGTAGAAAATTTTGATTGTCTTGTCCGCTATTAAACTCATTTGCATTTTGGTTGTTTACTCTAGACAAAATACATCAAAGAATGATTGAGCTTCATCTAATGCATTTGCCTTATAGCTTTGATAAGTATTGTTTGTCTTTGTCTCATATATGGTAGAGAGTGATAGATATGGTTGATTCCAATTATTATTTGGATATCCAATACACCTGTTGAGGTAAAACTACTTTTATTTCCATTTAATTCAAAATTAAGTCTATGTCATCTTAGCGTAAAACTTGATGGAGCATCAAAATTTCCATGGCTAGGTAAATTTAAGTCTATATGATATCCATGGTCAACTTGGGTAGTAAGAAGATAATAACCATCACCACTACCATAACCACTATTGTCAACACTGTTACCACCACCTATATTATTATCATCATCACCACTACTGCCACCTCTATAATCATCATCACCACCATTTTCATTGTCATCACCTAAAGCAAAGTCAACATTATATCTAAAGGGAGGAGTTACATCTAATTCTTGCTCAATGAGATCAA
Source organism: Reutealis trisperma (assembly GCA_947687605.1). Classification (NCBI taxonomy): domain Eukaryota; kingdom Viridiplantae; phylum Streptophyta; class Magnoliopsida; order Malpighiales; family Euphorbiaceae; genus Reutealis; species Reutealis trisperma. Next base: position 133,433 of record CANTUT010000357.1, on the reverse strand, counting down.
TGATAGGACTTTCTTCATCATCTATATCATTCAACCAATCAAGATTTTCTCCATCAAAAATAGGAGTTTCTGATTCTTCCAATTATAAAGCTAAAGGATCATGCTCTTCAAAAATATAATCCAAGTTTATTGGATTATAACTTTCATCCAACTCTTGTTGAGACTTTCGCATGTGTTTCTTAATTTCAGCTTCAGATTATAATGTACATAGGCTAGATAATGTAATTTTTTATACTTTAATCTGTTTCTGGTCTTTGTATGAATGAAGCTAAAGGTGCTCCAATTTCTTTCACAATTTGTTGTCAATATTGTTTGACTCAAAACTTACACAGCAATCTTTTGAAGTTCTAGTGTAGAATCTCTAAAATTAATCCATCACTTAGCTACATTGCAAAATAAATATATGTTTAAAACACAATAGATTGCAAAAATATCTTGGAAGGACAAAGTACACATAAAATGCCCTCTTTGATTTACCTGGAGTCAATTGCTTGATTGCTCTTTAAGTAATTGATGACCCAAAAGATTCTCCTTACTCTTGAAATATGAACATCTATTTGTTGACAAAGCAACAATGTTAATCCCCCACAATTAAATAAATTTATTTTCAATTAATGATATGTTATTAGATAACTTACTTGTAAAAGAGTTTTAAATTGAGCATCATCATTGGATTCTAACCTTCTTATTATTTTTCTCACTCCTTGTATTACTTTAGTGTTCTTGGTGATGTTATAATGTGCACCATATTGATACTAGGGATTGAAGTAGTAACCTAAAAAATTTCAAAAATATTCAATAGTAATATTAATTTAAGCCTTTAATTAATTTTATAAATTTAAAGGTTTAAAAAAATACCTGCAAAATATAAATCCTTAAGCAATTGAAAGCAACATTTTTTTATCAATAATAGACCAATAATTTTTGAAATATTGAGATTTTTTTTTATGATCATTTTTGCTCTTTCCATTGCATCTTATGGAAATCCCGTCGTTGGTTTATTGTCCTCATCAACTAGTCTTAAAACTTTTAAAAACGGATTCTAAACTTTCAGCGTATTACTTACATTTTTCCAAAATAGCTTCCCTTCTCTAGTTGTAGTCAAAATGGTTTCCCTTACGTCAACAACTAGTGGATTTGTCATCTGACTATATCTACAATTGACCTATGTTTATTATTTGAACATCTTATTCAAATTTTGACGATTACGAGCAATGCTCTCCAATGCAATAAAATTTATGGCAAATCTAATAGTGCCAGGTTGGAGCAACTCTTTCGCTTTTATGAATTTTTTCGTATAATTTGTCACCCAATTAAAATTGTAAATAATTCAAGTGATTTTCTTTGCCTTTTCAATACATTAAAATATTTTCTAAAATGAGGTCAATGCCATAGGCACTACAAGCTGTCCAATATATGTGAGGAAAATTATTCATGATCATTTTACTTACAAACTTCACCACAATGCCATTATCTATGACAATTTGTATGAATTTGTCAACTCTAACTTCTTCAACAACTTTTTGCATTAGAGAAAAATAATAATTTCCATTTTTTATCTATGTTTGATACTTTTACTGGCTTGTGAAAAATAATACCTTGATTTGAATAAATGAGAAAATTAATAATGCTCCTCTTAGTAGGTAATGTCTATGCATCACATAAGATTGAAACACCCATTTTCTTTTAAAATCCCTACAAAAGATGTAATCTTTCATCAAATTATATACCTTAGGTGATCATATATCAGCAAGTTCATAAGCTATAAGGGGTGGAATTTTTGGACCAATTTCTGTAGCAATTTTAAGCATTCGAGCCCATGGAGACTTAACAACAGCCAATGATAATCTATTATGAACTACACAGTGCCTAATAGCATTCATCAACTTCTCCTTACTTTTTTTAAACCAATTGGATTTAATTTTTGTTTGCTTTTTCCTATCCCTCTCTATTTCTAAGTCTACCTCAACAACTCTTAATCTTTCAACAAGAGTTGGTCAGTTAGGAGCAAACCTAGATTGACTGCAAGTTTTCCTAGTCTATGTGTCTTTTGTAATTTTAACACTAAAAGAACATCCTATGGTTGGTTTAGTAGGTTGACTACCACTAGAACCACCATTATCATAATTATGTCTACTGCTTCTTCTGTATGAGTCAATTTCAACTTGTCTAAGGCTTTCTTGTCTTACGTATTGCAAATCTTCATCATTTTTCTCATCAATATCGTCCTCTCTACCAGTATACATATGTACAATATCATCCTTTTTTTTTTTTTTTTCCAAAGATGTACAATATCATCCTCAAGTTGCATTTTTTTTTTTTTGGTCTTTATAGCTCTTATGTTTCGATAATAAATTTTTCCTTATCTTTCCTTACTATCTTAGACTTTTGGACATGCAAATATATTACCTGCAATTTCTGCTAAATTTTTTTGAAACGTGTAATTCCACAAGTGACCAATCTCCTACAAAAATTGCAAGTCATTTTTTGATCTATTATTACTATCAAGTGGCGTAGCAAATCTCCATCCAATATCATCACTAGCTAGGCTTGCCATCATTGCCTCATCGGGTTATTGTAATACTAGAAACTGTATAAAAATATTTAAAAGCAATATTATTAAGAGTTTCAACTTTATAAAGACAAACTTGAAAGTGATGAAAGCACATTGAATAATAGTTGTGAGAAATTTAACTGTTAAATCTTATAGCCTTTAGGACTAAAAAAATTTACAAAATAATTTGTAATATTCAAAAATACAAATTTGATATTTCATTATTTTAAGGATTTTGCTAAACATCATTTTTTAACCAAATTAATATTTATTCTAAAATTTATAAATTGGAATAACTTGCAACATGTTATTTAATTTTTTAGTAGAAATTATAAAACATCAATATTGTCTACGTTCTTAGTTTAAATTTTGGATTAAAAACTAAGAGAGAGACAAGAAAAAATCAATTATGAATTACTCCAAAGGTAAAAATTAATTTATCAAAATATTATTTTTTATTATTATATTGTTTGTTATTTTAATTGTTGTTTTAATTTTAAACAAAATTAGAAAGACAAAATCCATGCAAACTTAATTAGACACTATGATAAAATAAAATGTTAACTGGGCGAAGTCTATATAATAGAATTGTCTTGAGGACCTAAAGACTATTAAATGACTAAACATTTTTTGAATAATATGACATAATTAATTAATTAACTACACCCTAAATAAAGATTTTTATTCTTTGATTAGTAAGTTGAACAATATATTAATAATATTTAAATATAATAGTACTAAACATTAATTTAAGAAAAAATAAAATTATATACAACATACAATTGTAATTATATATTAAATTTAAACATTTAAAAATTAATAACATAATAATTTAGATTGTTACCTAACTTGTAAGTAGAGTACTTAAAACAATACTTTTTTTTTTCTTATCACAATATTCTCAAAGCAAATCATCTAATGTTTTACAAGGAGAAGGAATAGAAAAGGAAATTACGTGAAGACATACAACTACTCTAATATGGAAAATACTCTCACTTTGGGAAGAGAAATATCTACTTGTGAGGCCTTGCCCGAGCACCTGTCCGATCCGCCGAGAAATCGAAATGCTCTTCAAGAGAAACTCCAAGATCGGAATTCAAAAAATTGATTTTTGTATTTTGAAGATTGAGAAGTGAGTTGCCACTTTAATTTATTTATTTTAATTGGGAAAATTAAAGAAAACCCAACATGATTAACTCCAAAAAATAATTTGATTTATCCCAATGGAAAAATGCACCAATCCGCGGGTGACCAAGGAGGGCTCGGGGATCAGGTTTTGGTAATTACACAATTAAGAAAAATAGATTTTCTTTATTTTGGCTAAAATTGCGAAATAACTCTTGAAAATGAATTTTTGTGTATGCATGAGCACAAATATAATGATGAATGAACAGATATATATATATATATATATATATATATATATATATATATATATATATATATATATATATATATATATATATATATATATATATATATATATATATATATATATATATATATATGTTTATGATGTGATGGAATGACAATAATAAATAAATAGGCAAGATAAATCCTACTTAATTATTACAATATCAAAACAAGTGAAATAAAAGGGATCTTTCCTCTGACCCTTATGGGTACTAGGAAAAACACACATTCTCCAACTAAACCAATAAAAATTATAAATAGTTAATGTGAATAAATCAGAATAAAAGTAAATAGATAAATAAAATAAATAAGTGAAATATTGATAAAAAGATTTTAGAGTTGATGCACTTTAGAATAGCAACCTGCATATCCTATTGAATAATAATCAAACCCCACGCAGTTCTTCCTTCTTGTGAAGGAGGGGTTTAAAAATGTGTTGGTTTGCTTATTAACTTAATTCTGATTCTTAAATTAATAAGTTTTAGATCTTTTCAGTTTTAGACCTAAAGAGAATTCTAGATCTGAATTTAGAATTTTAAAATAGGAAAGGGATTATACCTTTGCTTTTCTTGGCTTTTGAACGAATGGAACGAGTTTTGCTCTAGATCTCAACTCCACCTTGAATTCAAAGGAAACTTGGAATCTAGATCTAGAAGCAATAAGTGCGTGAGTATAAGAACGAAAATATGCTTTGAATATGCCTTAACTACTTTGAAATCTCTTGAATTGCTTTAGAATGCCTTAGAAGTCGTGCCAAATGAGGCTGGAGGAGGCTCTTATTTATAGAGCTGCTAAAGGAGGTTCCGGCGGTACGGATGGCGGCGTCAGCGCGGTGCCGGCGGCATGGGCGGCACAACAAACGTGCCCGCCATTTGGGCGGCATGGGAGGCATGCCGCTTGCCTGCCAGCACCAATTCGATGCCGCCTATGGTGGTACGGCAGGAGTGCTGCCCTGCCGATGGCACCAAGTGCATGCCTCCTTCTGGGCGGCACGACAAGCATGCCTCCCAGACAACAGCACGCCACTAGTGTGGTTCTACCTGTTTCCATCCATTTCAGGCCCGTTTCAGTTTCGATTCGAGCTCGGTTTGATCCTGTGGGTTCATAACTGAGAGACGGTTGATTGGAGGTGAAAGATTTAGGAAATTTATTTTTTTTGACGGGGCGTTGCCCCGCACCCCGCAAGGGGTGCTGCCCTCTTGACCCCTGCCCACTAACCAGCTAGCGAGACCGTCGTATGCATAGTGCCCTATTCCAAGTAGGTGTCAAGCTGTAACCGAATCAGGAGATGCAAATTTGAGGGTTCACACTACTATGAATTAGAAAAATATGACTTACGTATATTGAATACTCTTCTTATGCTTTTTTATCTTCAGGTTAGGGCCTACGAGACTTAAGTTCATTTTGACAATTAACGTCATTCCCTTTACGAGCATCTAAAATGAATGGAAAAAAAAAGTAATCATTGTTGAAATGAGCTTTAGAAAATAATTGCTAATATGCCAAAACTTGTAAGTGAATATTAATGATATGAAAATAAATGTATAAAAACAAAACATATCCAAAATGTAAAATTCAATCAATAATTTACATACTCATCAAAAAGAAAATTATATAAAAGAAATGAATTTTGCAAAAAAATCAATAATATTCTAAATACATTGAAATATAAATAATGCAAAAAATAATATACCAATAATTTATACTAATAAAATAAAAATATAAAAAATATCAAATACCTTTTGATCATATATTTATAATTTACATTGATAAATAAAGAATTTAAAAATATAGTAGTAATAATTTTTTTTTATTGATACATCATGCCCATTTGTCTAAATAATAGTCATATCAGTGTATACCAGATGATTTAATATAGATTCATGACTAATTCCTATTAGCACATGTGTAATGGATAAATAATATATCGGACTTGTCAAAAACCCAGACAAAACAGCTAATACATAATGTATTGATTGTCATTTAAAACCCTACCTATGAGGCCTCGCCCGAGCACTCGGTCCGATCCACTAAAGGAAATCGAAAATGCCCATTTAGGAGAAATATCACGATTGGAACTCGCTATGAGTTCAAAAAAATTATATTTTTGTAAGTTGTAATTTGCAAAGGGAGTTGCCACTTTAATTTTGTTTATTTTAGTTGGAAAAATTAAAGGGAAAACTCAATTTAATTGACTCCAAAATTATAACATTTATCCTAAGGAAAAGCACTAGTCTTCGAATGACCAAAGAGGACTTGGGGACTAGGTTTTGGTTAAAACAATACAACAAAGTTAGTTTGGCTTAAATACAAAATAGCTTTTGCAAAAAAAAGTTTTTATGTATGCATGAATAGATATAACATAATGCATAAAATAAGTATTACTGGTGCAATGCATGTCAAAATGAAATAATGACAATTACAAAATAAAAAAGTAAAGGAAAACTACTTAAAACTATTACAAGTCAAAATGTCAAAATCGGGGGATCTTTCCTCTAGCCCTTATGGGTTCTAGGAAAAGCACACATTCTTCAAATATAATCTAAATAACTAAAATAAGAAAGAGAGTATTAAAACAATTATAATAAAAAGAATTAAAATTTTGATTTTTATTTAAGAAAAGTAATTTCAATCCTAAACTATGTGAAGAAAGTGATAGAGAGAAGAAGTTGTTAATTTTAGCGAAGTTGAATTCCTTAGAGATGGCAAGCCTGTGTATCCCTTTGAATAGGAATCAAACCCCACGCAGTTCTTCCTTCTTGCGAAGGAGAGGTTTTTAAGTCATTGCCTTTGTTATTATGTTTTGATTGATTTTAAGGGCTTGAGAGACTTGTTAATTAAGTTAGATTTTAATTAGCAAAAATTAGATCTTTTCATATTTAAATCTTGAAATTGAATTTGAAAAGGAAAAGGAAAGAGAAAGAACTTTTGCCTTTGGCTTCTGTCACTGAGAAACGTAGGGAGTAAGCTTGGCACCGAATCTAAGTTCCACCTTAGCCTGGTAATATCACGAGCACTTATTTTGGAAGGACTCTTGAATAGCATAAACTCTTTTCTTGAACGAAAGACTTGGAATCACTTTTGCTTGAATACCACGAATTCCCTTTTGAAAGAAGTAACTTGAATCACACCTTTTCTCAATTAAGAAGCTTAGAGATAAGGTTTGGGGTGATTAGGAAGCTTATGAATGGGGTTTTGAGATGATTAGGAAGTTTATGAATAAGATTTTATGTGATAGAGGAGGTTTTGAAATGAGGTTTTAGAGATTTGGAAAGTTAGAAAGAAAGTTTTGATGATTGGAGAGCTTAGGAATAGGGTTTAGAAAGCTTTAGAGAGAGTATAGAAGCATATAGTTGTGTGTTTTTAGCTGTTATGAGATGCAAGGGATTTATAGGAGGAGTTTAGGGCTAAAAATGCACAGTTTTCGGGTAGGATTCTGAATTGGGCTCGGTGTGGTAACTGAGGAGCCGGCTGTAATAAATGTAAAGCCCTTTGCTGTTATCGCAGGGCCAGCTATGATTGTAAGTTACCACAGCGGGCCCGCAGGCTGCCGCAGTCCATTTTTCAGCCCGTTCTTCTCCATCTTTGATTCAATTTGAGCCCAGCTTGATTCTATAGGTTCGTAATCGAATGCTAATCATCTGAAGGTGCAAGTTTCAAGAAATTTATTTTTCAACGGGGCGCTGCCCCCTTGACCCCTGCCCAGTAACTGGCTAGCGCGAATGCCGTATACATAGCACACGAATCTTAGCAAGTGTCAAGCTGTGGTCGGATCCTAAGGGTGCAAATTTAAGAGTTCACAGCTGCCTCCTCATCAGGATTGGCTTTGAGCAAAATGCGATTTTGATGATAGTGAACCCTGGAATGAGAGATGGTAAGATGAACCAAACGGATGCTAAGTCAGCATCTAGACATGTTTGGGTGAAAATGGTTGATTTTTTTAAAAAGTGATGAAAAAAGGAACCATGGGGATGCCTAGATGATCTAAACATTTATGGGTGAAATGATCCTAAGGCTATCCTAAGATGGTCTAATTAAAAGGGATACCTAATTTAGATTTAAGGTATGAATCCTAAGGCTATCTTAGGGTGGGTCAGATTAAAAGGGATACCTAATTCAGAAGGTACAAATCCTAAAGTTATCCTAGGATGGGTCTGATCAAAAGGGATACCTAATTCAGATTTAAGGTACGAATCCTAAGGCTATCCTAGGATGGGTTTGATAAAAAGGGATACCTAATTCAGATTTAAGGTACGAATCTTAAGGCTATCCTAGGATGGGTCTGATAAAAAAGGATACCTAATTCAGATTTAAGGTACAAATCCTAAGGCTATTCTAGGATGGGTCTGATTAAAAGGGATACCTAATTCAGATTTAAGGTATGAATCCTAAGGCTATCCTAGGATGGTCTGATTAAAAGGGATACCTAATTCAGATTTAAGGTATGGATCCTAACGCTATCCTAGGATGAGTCTGATTAAAAGGGATACCTAATTCAGATTTAAGATATGAATCCTAAGGCTATCCTAGGATTAATCTGATAAAATGGGATACCTAATTTAGATTTAAAGTATGAATCCTAAGGCTATCCTAGGATGGGTCTGATAAAAGGGGATTCCTAATTCATATTTAAGGTATGGATCCTAAGGCAATCCTAGGATGGGTCCGATTAAAAGGGATACCTAATTAAGATTTAAGGTATGGATCCTAAGGCTATCCTAGGATGAGTATGATTAAAAGAGATACCTAATTTAGATTTAAGGTATGGATCCTGAGGTTGTCCTTTCTAGTAGGAGCTAAAAAATAATGTTCTTGTCTGGTAGGAATGATGACGACCCTGTCTGGTAGGAAAGAGATAATCCATTTTGATTCGGAAGTCTGACTTACAACTTGTTCTATTGTGAAATGTATCTGACTATGCAATGATTGGATACCTTGAACCTGTGAAGGGTCAGTTTGGTAGGAGAGTGCTGAGCTTCTGGGAAAAAGATGCCTCCACTTTGGAAAAGTGAATATTTGGAAGGGAGGTGCCCCCACTTTAGGATGATAAAGGAAAGTGGTTTGGTTTTTTTTTTTTTTTTTGGTTGATCGGCTAGCTTAGAGGTGAAATGGGCATGTTAGGTATGAGGCTAGTTGGTTAATGGCTATTATTAAATTCACTTTAGGAAGTTAAACCAAGTATGGTTAGAAGAGGTCAGGCAGGATTTAGGTGTGTTCGGTTTGCAATAGTGTTTGGCTAAAGGCTGAATTAGAAAGCTTGAATAAGGGGGTCAAGTCCTTTGAGATGATAAAGTTTATATTAGGTCTAGTTTTGGGGAAGGTCAGGTTCAGTAATTGGCTTGGTCAGTTATGGCCTTTTGTTTTTGGCTTTAGGAGAGATTTGTTTATAATGAGTGGATTATCTTAGAAGGCTAAGTTAGATTCGGCTAGGTTCATTTAGAAGCTCAGTCTAGTTTGACTTCGTGAGAGATCATATTAGATGCTCGATCAAGTTATGGCCTTCTGGTGAGTTCATTTAGAAGGTTTGGCCATATATTTTTTTTTCTTTTCTTTTTTTTTTTTTGAGATTTTGTCAGAGAGATCAAGTTAGGATGCTAGACATAGGAGGCTAATCTTGGCTTAGAGGAAAAGGTCAAGCTAGGCAATCAATTTGGAAGGCTCAGTTAGATTTTGCCTTAAAGGAGATCATGGGTTTCATAAATGAAGGCCTTTTGGGAGTGGGTTTCATGGTAAAGGCTTTTTGGGAGTGAGTTTTATGGTGAAGGCTTCTAGGTTTACATTTCATGGCAAAGGCTTCTTGGTTTGGGCTTCATGGCGAAGGCTTCTAGATTTGGGCTTCATGGCAAAGTCTTTTGGTTTTGGGCTTCATGGTGAAGGCTTCTAAATTTGGGCTTCAAGGTGAAGGCTTCTAAATTTGGGCTTCAAGGTGAAGGCTTCTAAGTGTTAAGGATAGTTTTCTACGAGGGTGTTTTGGATGGCTGGCTTTGGCTTAGGTACGGTGTTACAGGTTTTGGCCACAAGGATACCATAGGCTTATAAATAAGGGTTTGCCCTTTGACATGGTTGCATCAAAATAGTTTGCAGGCTTTAAGAGGTTTTGATTCTTGGGGATTATGTGTTTTGCCAAAAAGGCATGAGATGGGCCTTGACTGGTTTGAGTCCTTCCAAATCAACTTGAGGATGATAGGTTTTGGGAGATATGCCTCAAATTCTGGTTTTGCCAAGGAAACTGAATTCAAAGATGATGAGTCTTCAGAGACTTGGGATTTTTGGTTCTGCCTATGATGAGGTTTTGCCAAAAAAAGGGCGGCATATGACTTGAGCTTGAAATGGTGGTATGATTTACAAATGAGGCTTAGGATAGAAAAGTTCGAGAATAGTTTGAAGGTAAGCTGAAACTTCTGAAAAGAATCATGGAGGCTGCATAGTTTTGCTTTTTATAGCATAAATCATGGAAAAGAGCGAGTCAAGCTTTTCTGGTTGTTTGAGATTAAAGAGACTCTTGGAGTGACACTTAATTGGCTTGACTTGATAAAACACTGACTACACTAGCTAAAATAAAGAGCCCTTAGGAATGGCTAAAGGGCTAATGGAGGAAGACAACTCGGTGATCATTGATGTAGGCAAATTTATATACCCTAGCCCTTATGACTAAATATAGGATGAGCAAGGGGTCGAACACTAGGAAAAATGATGAATTTATTATTAACCGAACAAATAATAAGATGAATAGGCAAAGAATAATTAGAGTTTGAGTAACTAATTAACTACTAATTTAACTACAAATCACTAATATCTAAATAATTCAAAGTTATTAAACAATTTCTAGAAGAGAGCAGGTTAGAATTACAATTTAAATCTAAATCAATGAACTTTTAACATGTATATAAAATAAGAATATGAATGAGTTGATTGGAGAATTAACCTGAAATCTTTAAAAGCTTATCTCTAAGTCAATTAAAGGTATTTTTGAATAGACTTACACACATTCTCATGTCAATGTAAATGTAAACAAAAACCATGAAGTTCAATGTTAATTCTTTTTATCCCTTTAGAAGTAGATTCTAATTAATCTTTTAACTTAAGTGACATCAATTACTTTTCCACTAAGAATTCCAATTCTCATTGCAAATTCTTAACTAACATATTACATATGGTGATCAAGCATATATAACAACTATTTAGAACTTAATTGAAGCCAAATCAATCATTCATTAACAAAATATCAAAATGAAGTTCATAGACTAAATTTGCATTGCAATTCTAACTATAAGTACTTTAGCCTTGATACATTGTTAGATATCTTATAAAAAGAAAATTAAACATTCAATCATCAAAGAAATAAAATAGATTAAGTAAGGAAAAGCTATAGAAATCTTTTACTAGCACTTTTCAAGATTAGAAGCCTTGATACAAGAATAGTTTCCCAAAGTGTTGTACTTGAAAGTGCTAAAACTTGTAAGATCTCTCTTTTTCTTCTTAATAAAATACTCTCTACTTTGTATTGTGATTTTTTTAGATCCCTTTTATAGAAGAAACTTCAACTATTTAAAGGCTTTGAACAATTAAAAGTCATAACATTTCATAAAGAAATACAACACTTTGTGAAAAGTCACCTAATAACTGCTTTAGAAACTTCAAGGGCATTTCAGTCAATTCAAATGGCAAAATTAGACTTTGAGGTCTTCGTGAAAGTTGTAGGCCTTTTTATCAGCTTTCCATAGCCTCTTGAATTGTTTCAATCTGAGTTGTGTAGAGGAAATTGTGACTGAAACATTCCAGACTATATGTGAAGAATCCTGTCTTTTGGTGTGTGCCGACTCGGCGCCAACTCACCCTCCACTCAACAACTCGGCATAGCAACCATTGGTGCTGAGTCAGCACACTTGGTGACAACTCAGCACTAGTGAATTCCAAAATTTGCTTTCTTTTTATATTTGACTCTTCTAGGAATCTCCAATACCTCCCATAACCTACTAAAACTTATAAAATACTATCAAAACCATCAGGTTAAGGATTAGTAGAATAAATATTAAGGGAATAAAACACAAAATGCATTATAATATACTAAGCAAAAACCTAAAAAGTAACTAAAATGCACCTGAAATAACACTAAATCTATACCATTTTACATCACATCAAACTCCCCCACACTTAGACTTTGCTTGCCCTCAAGCAATTTCATAAGTTGAAAGGAAAAACATAATCATAAAAATTACTCCTTCTTATTCAAATGTTAAAGCACTAATAAGGGTCATCACACCCTAAAGAAAAGAAACAAAAAAGAAGAGTTTCATAAACAACTCCACAAGCCTACAAAAAAGTTTGATACAACTAATATAAGCAATAAGGTGATTGTTTGTCAAAGATTATAAAGAGAATTTATCAAGTTCATTCAATTGATTACCAAACTCAAGTCAAAAGGGAACTATTCAAACAATTGAGGAAAAAGGAAAGCATACATACCCATAATCAATCTCAAGGCATTTTTGGAAATTTTGTCTTCTTTTTTTTTTTTTTAAAGAAAAGTTATAGAATGACAAAAGTGAATATTTCCGAATGAACACATTTAAGGAGCATACCCAAACATGCACGACTTACTCATTCACTTTCGCCATGTATGGATTTTTTTCGATTGAATATACCTTATAATTATTTCATATATAAATTCATTTCCGAACAAATACAATTGAGGAGCAAACACAAATGTACACGACTTACTCGGAACTTATATATCATTTCATTTTATTTTTATTTTTATTTTTATGTATTCCTCATCCTTTATTAACTGATCATAGGTATGCATTAACTTTAATTTCCTCTAAAATAAAAATAAAATCCCTTAAAACTTAAGCAAGCATTCATTAGTCCAAATTAATTAAAACTTCTCAAGATATAAACAAAGAAAAACAAATCACCCTCAAGCCTATACAAAAAGTTCATGTAATCAACTAAGGCAAGGGAAGTTGATCATAAATCAATTCTTAAATGTTTCTAACCTTTAATGTTATAATGAACCAAACTAGAACTATATCATATAAAATTAGAAGGAGTCTTCAAAAATTTCAAAATATTTTGAGGTGATACATCATATCATAGAGCATGAACACTAAATCCTATAAACTTATAAAATAGGGTGAACAAAAAAACTAAACAAGATATAACCTCCCCCACACTTAGAGTACACATTGCCCCCAATGTGTCCCAAAAAGAAGAAAACACAGACAAACAGGTAACATAGATTAAAGAAAAATAGGGAAAGGTTAGAAATGCTTATCTTTCAATCCACTTGCCGTGAAGGGGGTGGAGAATCAAATTGATATCCATTGTTAGCAAAAAATTGATCCATCTTGTAAGTTAGTCTTCGTTGTTGCCTCTCCAGTTGTTGTTGCCTAATATCCATGCGTCCCAATTGTGTATTCATAGCTTATTGATTTTAAAGGATTTGTTGCCAAATAGCCATGTTGGGGAACACATGAGAACTTCCTCCACCAACTTCAACAAGAGCAGTAGTAGATGTACCACTAACATTAACACCTTGTTCATCACCTTGAGCTTCATGTTCACTTTCTTCGCTACTCTCTTTGCTTTTCTCTACTCCTACCCAACATGATCTATCTTTTGCATGTCTTAAATTAAAGTTAGGATAAATAATCTCACCTTTTGTGAAGGCAGATTTAGTAAGGTGAACCATACTCACCACTCTCATGGAATCCAAAGAAGCTTGTGAAATTTTAAGAGCATTAGCAATAGAAGTAATAATATAACCATGAGTCAAAAGACCACTTTTATTATTAGCACATTCAAGTAACTTATTAAAAATCTAATAAGTTCAACAAATTTGCTTTTTCATGCTAATACAGCACATCAAATAAATTTCTTGGATAGAGACTTTATTTCCTTCTGACTTACCAAACACAAGACATGCAAGAATTTTATGCAAAAGCCACAATTTATGATCTTTAATGAACATGGCATGGCCTTTCTTAGGATCAAATTAAGGTAAATTAGTTAATTCATTCCAATATTCACTAGCATGCCAATCACAAGGGATTTCACAAACTCCATCCTTAGAAAAACCAAACACTTTTTTCATGAAATTATAAGTCAATGATATGGGTTTCCTAGCATACGAAAATCTAACACATGAGGATCATTATCATTCAATTTCAAAGTACAATAAAATTCTTGTGTTAGTTGTACATAAGTGTCCTTTTCTAAAGAAACCAAAGTTTTAAGACCTATTTGTTTAAGAAATTTCTTCAGAATTTCATCAAAACCCATTTTACTAACAACATCAAGAGGAAGAAACCTAGAACCAACAACATTTCGTTTAAGACATTTGTCATACCTTTTTCCGTCCCATTGTTCAAAAATCGAAAATGATGCTCTATATAGTGGTGCTATATCCAGAACATCTTCCTCCTCTTGTGCAACTTCCTTACCCCTTAAAGATGAGGATGGATTTGTTTTTGATCTACCCATCTTGTAAAGTAATTTTTGAAAGATAAAAGGAATGGGTTTTGGTTAAGAAAGAGGGAAAAAAAAAACTAAAGCTTGGAGAAAATGATAAGTGAGAGAGAGAAACGAGAGAGAGAGGGAGATGAAGAAAGAGTGTATATGATAAATAAAGAGTGAAATGGAAATAGAAAAAGAAAAGAATGCATAAGTTTATAAAAAGAAAAACTAATTATAAAGAGATAAAGTTGTATAGTCTTTTCATGTCCCTTCCCAAGAGACACTAAGGAATATATGCTCTTTCATTGTGATGTTTGATTTTAAAAATAACAAAATTGAAGTCAAATGGCCTAACAATTGAAAAGGTGCAAAATTTTGAATTTTTGGGAGGTGTATCATGTGTGCCGACTCGGCACGAACTCAATCGAAGGGTGCAACTCAGCACAGCAACTCAACACAGAGATTATTGGTGCCGACTCGTCACCAACTCAGTTGAAGGGTGCCGACTCGGCACCAATAAATTTCTATGTTCACTTTTTTTTTTTATAGAAAAAAGAAAGTTATAGAATGGGGAAGACCTCCAAGAAAACATGTATGATAAAATAAATTTTAATAGTAAAAGTGATGAAAACATATACAAATAAGAATGAAATGCAATTTCTGTGAAAAACAAAAGAAAAATTATGAAAACAAATATATATAATAGAATAAAAATAAACTAAATGTGTAAGTATCATACCTTGCTAAATCTAAGATCTATAGTTTGATCATACCTTAATTCCAAGTTAAGATTGGGAGTGTAAGGTATGAACCTTCTTTATTCCTTGATCGTCAATAGCATCAAATTCTTCTCCCCAACCCGATGGCTCGATGGATTCAATAGGAATGTTTGAACTAGGTGGTGGTGTATACTTCACCTTATAATCATATTTACCCAAAGGTTCACCAAATAGTCCCCAAACCTCTAATTGTGAACTATTTTCATTACCCATCTGATCACCAACAACACAGGATTTCAAACGCTGACCATTGACCTTAAAAATTTCCCCTTTTGAATTTTCAATGTCAATCGCACTATGAGGATAAACCTTGATGATTTTAAAAGGACCCGACCATCGTGATTTTAACTTACCGAGAAAGAGTTTAAGCCTTGAATTGTATAATAAAACAAGTTGTCCTTTATGAAACTCCCTATGATGAATATGCTTATCATGCCATTGCTTGGTTCTATCCTTATAAATCTTGGCATTCTCATAAGTGTTCATCCTTAACTCTTTCAATTCATTCAATTGAAGAAGCCTCTTTTGTCCTGCTTTCTTGAAATCAAAGTTCAAAGCCTTCACTGCCCAATAAGCCTTATGTTGTAATTCCACTGGCAAATGACAAGATTTCCCATAAATCAATTGGTAAGGTGTAAGACCAATGGGAGTCTTGAAAGCCGTCCTATAAGCCCATAAGGCATCACCAAGTTTTAATGCCCATCCTTTCTTGAAGAAGAAACCGTTCTTTCCAAAATCCACTTGAGTTCTCTATTACTAACCTCTACTTGACCACTAGTTTGAGGGTGGTATGGAGTTGCAATTTTATGAGTCACCCCATACTTCTTCAATAATGATTCAATCATGTGGTTACAAAAATGAGATCCCCCATCACCAATTAGAGCCCTTGGGGTACCAAACCTTAGGAATATAGTCTTCTTAAGCATTTTCTTAACTACCTTGGCATCATTAGTAATAGATGGAATTGCTTCCACCCATTTGGAAACATAATCTACCATTACAAGAATATAATTGTTACCAAAAGAGCTTGGAAAAGGTCCCATATAGTCTATACCCCATACATCAAAAATTTCTACTTCTAAGATACCATTCATAGGCATTTCATGTTTCTTAGTGATGTTTCCCGTTCTTTGGCATCTATCACATGCAAGAACAAAATTTCTAGCATCCTTAAATAATGAAGGCCACCAAAAACCACATTGAAGTACCTTAGATGCTATCTTAGATGCGCCAAAATGTCCACCAACTTCTATGGAATGGCAATGTTTCAAAATATCTTGAACTTCATCTTGAGGAACACATCTTCTAACCAATCCGTCACCACATCTTTTATACAAGAGTGGCTCTTCCCAATAATAGAATTTGGCTTCATGTAAAAACTTCTTTTTCTTTCTAGAATCCATGTCATAGGGTAAAATTCCACTTAAAATATAATTGGCAATGTCGACGAACCAAGGAATCTCTTTTGTGGCAATTTGGAGAAGTTGTTCACCCGGAAATGTCTCATTGATAGGTACCCCATCATCTTGCTTCCTTAAATCTTCCAAATTAATTCTTGACAAATGATCCGCGACTAGATTCTCACTACCCTTTTTGTCTCTAATTTCTCAATCAAATTCTTGAAGCATCAAAATCCATCTAAGTAACCGAGGCTTAGCATCTTTCTTGCTTAAAAGGTATTTGAGAGCAGCATGATCTGAATAGACAATTACTTTTTGACCAACAAGATATGCTCTAGATTTGTCAAAAGCATATATAATGGTAAGAAGTTCTTTCTCCGTTGTGGTATAGTTGACTTGGGCATCATCCAAGAGCTTGCTTGCATAATAGATCACACAAGGTTTGCCTTCCTTCCTTTGTCCCAAAACAGCTCCCACAGCAAAGTTGCTTGCATCACACATAATTTTGAACGGCGAGTCCCAACTAGGTGGTTGCAAAATTGGAGCCATTATAAGAGCCTTCTTGAGTTTGTCAAAAGCTTCCAAACATGCATCATCAAAGTCAAAAGGTGCTTCCTTTGCTAATAAATTGCACAATGGTTAGGAACCTTTGAGAAGTCTCGAATAAACCTTCTATAGAATCCCGCGTGTCCTAAAAAACTCCTCACATCTTTGACAGATTTTGGTGGAGGCAATTTGGCTATGACCTCAATCTTGGCATGATCAACTTCTATGCCCTTATTTGATACTCTATGACCCAAGACGATTCCCTCTTGCACCATAAAGTGACATTTCTCCCAATTTAACACTAGTCCATGCTCTTTACACCTATCAAGCACTTTGGAAAGATTCTCTAGACAATTGGAAAAATTAGTTCCATAAACACTAAAATCATCCATAAAAACCTCTACACAATCATCTATTAAGTCACTAAAAATAGAAAACATGCATCGTTGAAATGTGGCCGATGCATTACAAAGTCCAAAAGGCATATGCCTAAAAGCAAATGTACCATATGGACATGTAAATGTGGTCTTTAATTGATCATCGGGATGAATAGGCATTTGGTAAAAACCAATTAAACCATCAAGATAACAAAAATAAGAGAAATTTGCTAATCTCTCAAGGACTTGATCAATAAAAGGTAAAGGAAAATGGTCTTTTTTTGTTGCTTTATTAAGTTTTCTATAATCAATACACATACGCCATCCCGTGACAGTTCTAGTGGGTACTAAATCATTTGATTCATTTTTAACAACCGTCAAGCCACCCTTTTTAGAGACAACTTGGATAGGGCTAACCCATTTGCTATCACTAATAGAGTATATGATTCCATTATCAAGTAATTTAATTACCTCTTTCCTTACTACTTCTTTAAGTGTGGGATTAAGCCTCCTTTCACCTTCAATAAAAGGTTTTACATCATCTTTTAAAGAAATTCTATGCATGCATATACTTGGGCTTAAACCTTTCAAGTCATTAATGGAATAACCAATAGCACCCTTATGATTCAACAAAACATTGCACAATGCGTCAACGTTTTCAATTGGTAAAGAAGAATTAACAATAAAAGGGAAATTAGAATTAGAGTCAAGAAATGCGTACCTTAGAGAGGAAGGTAAAGGTTTGAGTATAAGATTTTCATTCTTGACATCATCTTCTTTTTGCAATGGTTCAAACCTTGAAGCCCTATGCGAATTAAGATATGGAGTTGCTTCTAGGAGTTTCACATAAGCTTTCACCTCCATATTACCATTTTCCTCTTGTGTTAAACAAGTTAACATAGGTTCTTGTCCAATGCATTCATGTATCACTTCATTAACACATTCTTCAATTGGATCAACTAACTCAACCATATTAATACTTTCTATTGGTGTATTCTTTATCATCCTAAATACATCAAATACCATAGTTTCATCATTTACCTCTAAAGTGATCTTACCCTTTTTCATATCAATTACTACTCCCGCGGTTCTTAAAAATGGTCTTCCTAAAAGAATTAGGATTTCAGGATCCTCTTCCATCTCTAATACAATAAAATCCACAGGAATTATGAATTTTCCAATTTTAGCTAGAACATTCTCTAATATACCAATTGGATATTTAATTGATTTGTCAGCCATAGAAAGAGATATATCAGTGGGTTTTAGATCTCCTAAATTAAGTTTCTTGTAAATGGAATATAGACTCACACTAGCACCAATATCACACAAAGCTTTATCAAAGTGAGATTCACCAATTATACAAGGAACAATGAAACAACTAGGGTCTTTGAGTTTGGGAGAATTTTAGAATATATAGCCTTAGATTCTTCAATTAATAAAACTAAACCACAATCCTCAAGTTTACTTTCATGGTTTATGATATCTTTTAAAAACTTACCCCATGCTGGCATGTCTCTAATAGCATCCATAAAAGGTATAGTAACAGTAATTTCTTTTAAATGATTAAGGAATTTACCAAATTGCTTATCTAAATTACGCCTAACAAATCTTTGGGGAAAGGGAATTTCCTTCAAATCAATTTTAGGTCCACTGCTAGAATTAAAAATATCTTCCTTTTCATTTTTCTTGCTATTAGAATCATTTTTAGCAATATCCTCCTTACTATTGAGAGTTTCAAATTTATCATTAGATATTACCTTCTTACCTTTGTTATTAGATGAATCACCAATCTCCTTTCCACCCCTTAAAGTAATTACTTGACAAGATTCTTTTGCAGCAAATTCTGGTTGGCTAGGAAGTTTTCCCATAGGTTTGGAAATAAAAGATGCTTGTTGGGCAATTTGTGTTTCAAGGATGCGGTTATGAGTAGCAATTTGATCAAATTTAGAGTTGAGTTGATTGAATTGCTCCTCATTTTGTTTATTCATGGTGATTTGTTGTCCAATAAATTATTCTATAAGGGTTTCTAAATTAGACTTTGCTGGAAGGGAATTAAAAGAAGATTGGGGTGGTTTCATAGGAAAACCAGGTGGATTTTGTGGTTTAGTGTTTGGGTTGAATGAGGGGTTAAGTTGAGATGATGGATTAGACCAAGAAAAACCAGGATGATTCTTCCATTGAAAATTATAATTGTTTGGGTTGGGTCCATACCTTTGGTTGAAACCTCCTTACATGTAATTCACATCTTCATTGGTCCTTAAGTTGCATTCATAGTATGAGTGATGATCGCCACATAACTCACAAATCGATGTAGATTTCTCTACTAAATTTATTTGTGCTTTACTTGTTAGCTTTGTCAAGGCATCAACTTTAGCATTCAAAATATTAATACTATCAAGTTCAAGAATTCCCTTACCTCTTGCCAAAGTTGTGTCGTCACCCATATATCCTTGAGATGCAAGTTCTTCCAATAGAGTAATTGCTTCCAAGGCTATTTTGTTCATCCATTTTCCACTTGAGGCTGCATTGACAATGTTCCTATCATCATCGGTCAACTTGTTATAGAAAATTTAAGGAATCATCCAATCAGGCAACCCATGATGAAGACATTGTCTTGAAGTTCTTTGAATCTCTCCTAACTCATATAGAGTGTCTCATTCTTGCCTTGCTTGAAAGTACTAATTTCATTGTGAAGTTTCGCTGTCTTGTGGGGTGGGAAGTATTGCTTGAAAGTACTAATTTCATTGTGAAGTTTTGCTGTCTTGTGGGGTGGGAAGTATTTAAAGAAAGGCTTGCTTCAACAAATCCCATGTTGTGATGGAATTAGTTGGCAAACTAGAAAGCTATATTTGTGCTTTGTCTCTTACTAAGAAAGGAAACAATCTAAGCCTTATAGCATCATCCGGAATGTTATTAATTTTGAAGGTTGCACATACATTAAGGAAAGTAAGAATATGAGCATACGGATCCTCTCCGGGTAAGCCTCCAAATTGATTGTTTTGTATCATTTGAATGATGCTAGGCTTGATTTCAAAACTGTTGTTAGCGATGGTCGATGCCACTATGCCTCCTGAATTTTTAGAAACATCGGGCATAGCAAAGTCTGCCAAAGTTCTCCTTTCGACCATCTCTACTCGTCTCTTTTCTTTTACTTTTTGTAAATTTTGATTCCTGAGTAATAGATAAAAAGTTCATTCAATTTCAGGATCAAAAGATATAATACTAGTGGAACTATGAGTACATCTCATTTAAAAACAATTAATATCTAATTAAAGCCTAAAACAACCTTTCTTTATCCTAAGTTAATAAAAATTCTTATCAAAATTCCCCGGCAACGGCGCCAAATTTGATGTAGGCAAATTTATACACCCTAGCCCTTATGACTAAATATAGGATGAACAAGGGGTCGAACACTAGGAAAATTGATAAATTTATTATTAACCGAACAAATAATAAGATGAATAGGCAAAGAATAATTGGAGTTTGAGTAACTAATTAACTACTAATTTAACTACAAATCACTAATATCTAAATAATTCAAAGTTATTAAACAATTTCTAAAAAGTGAGCAGGTTAGAATTACAATTTAAATCTAAATCAATGAACTTTTAACATGTATATAAAATAAGATTATGAATGAGTTAATTGGAGAATTAACCTGAAATCTTTAAAAGCTTATCTTTAAGTTAATTAAAGGTATTTTTGAATAGACTTACACACATTCTCATGTCAATGTAAATGTAAACAAAAACCATGAAGTTCAATGTTAATTCTTTTTATCCCTTTAGAAGTAGATTCTAATTAATCTTTTAACTTAAGTGACATCAATTACTTTTCCACTAAGAATTCCAATTCTCATTGCAAATTCTTAACTAACATATTACATAAGGTGATCAAGCATATATAACAACTATTTAGAACTTAATTGAAGCCAAATCAATCATTCATTAATAAAATATCAAAATGAAGTTCATAGACTAAATTTGCATTGCAATTCTAACCACAAGTACTTTAGCCTTAATGCATTGTTAGATATCTTATAAAAAGAAAATTAAACATTCAATCATCAAAGAAATAAAATAGATTAAGTAAGGAAAAGTTATAGAAATCTTTTACTAGCACTTTTCAAGATTAGAAGCCTTGATACAAGAATAGTTTTCCAAAGTGTTGTACTTGAAAGTGCTAAAACTTGTAAGATCTCTCTTTTTCTTCTTAATAAAATACTCTCTACTTTGTATTCTAATTTTTTTAGATCCCTTTTACAAAAGAAACTTCAACTATTTAAAGGCTTTGAAAAGTTAAAAGTCATAATATTTCATAAAGAAATACAACACTTTGTGAAAAGTCACCTAATAACTGCTCTAGAAACTTCAAGGGAATTTTAGTCAATCTAAATAGCAAAATTAGACTTTGAGGTCTTTATGAAAGTTGTAGGCCTTTTTATCAGCTTTCCATAGCCTCTTGAATCGTTTCAATCTGAGTTGTGTAGAGGAAGTTATGACTAAAACATTATAGTCTATTTGTGAAGAATCCTGTCTTTTGGTATGTGCCGACTCGGCACCAACTCACCCTCCACTCAACAACTCGGCACAGCAACCATTGGTGCCAAGTCAGCACACTTGGTGACGACTCAGCACCAGTGAATTCCAAACTTTACTTTCTTTTTATATTTGACTCTTCTAAGAACCTCCAATACCTCCCAGAACCTACTAAAACTTATAAAATACTCTCAAAACCATCAGGTTAAGGAGAAATCTTGAGAAAATATTAGTAGAATAAATATTAAGGGAATAAAACACAAAATGCATTATAATATACTAAGCAAAAACCTAAAAAGTAACTAAAATGCACCTAAAATAACACTAAATCTATACCATTTTACATCACATCAATCATGGTCCCAAATGAGAGATAGGGATGTGATGGACTGGAGATATGTATTAACTCTTTGAACTAAGTGGTGGGATGGATTGACAACAAATAATGACATTCTAGGAAGACATGGCCTCATTGTAAGATAAGGGCATAGAAGACATCATAACTTTAAAAAATGAGCCTTTGATGAGAGAGGATGACTTTGGAGACATGAGACTAGATAGATTGATAATTTAATAACTTTGGGCATGAGGGAAGGTGACTTGGATGAGCTTTCTCTCTTTCTCTCTCTTTCTCTCTCTCTCTCTCTCTCTCTCTTTTTTATTAGCTCTAACTTTTGTCTAAGCTACCCTTTCATATTTTCAACTTAGCGGGCTTGGATTAATGAAATTTGGGGGAAAGCATTCCACTATGATTTGCTATTTTTCTTCATGTCGAGTGGCTCTAACCTTTGAATTCTGGGTTTGACAGGGGTTTTCTCTGAACATGTCGCCCCTTGTTGAGATGCATCATTTGACTACCCAATTGTGCAATAGGTAATTACATTTACTTGCTCCTTGTGCTTCATCTATTTGATGAGAGGTCCTTCTTTGGTTAAGAGCTTATGAAGCTTTTATTGATTCGAGAGAATGAGAACACCCCACATTTTGATCTATGCTAATTGTGTTGGATTTAATCTTTACCCCTTTTTTCTTCATTTTCTTTTCTTTTCTTTTCCTTCCTTTTTTTTTTTTTAAGCTCATCGGTGTCAAACTCAATCAAGGAAGATAAGAAAGTTAATGCATAAATAATGAAGAGAAAACATAGATGCATTACTATAAAGGAAACTTTATTATAAAATAGCAAAAGAAGAAGAGACTGATATGGTTGACTCATCGATGATAGACTCAGACTCAGGCTCAAACTCAGACTTTTAGGCTTAAACTCAGACTCAAACTCAGACATGGAATTCAACCTTAGACAAGTCAGATTTACCTAGGCTTGAACTCCTCCATGTTATGCTACTCAAGGTTGAATTAAGGTCTTGGGTCTTGCTTTAGGGGGATGATATATCCACTATCAATTAAATCCTAGATTTTATATTTTAAAGCTTTACATGCATTGATTTGGTGCCCCGCTCCTTGATGATATTCACAATACTCATTGGGTTGGTAGCTCTTTGGTAAGGTATTAGGAGGGACTCTTGGTTCTAAGGGTTTTACCATTCTTGCCTTCAAAGCCTTCTTAAAAACTGCTGCTAATGGAACTCATAAATCTGTGAAAGTCATTCATTGAGATTTCATGGGTCGCCTACTATTCATGCCAGCTATCTCTATACTCTCTCACTCAACATCAATAAGGGGAGTGTAGGTGTCCATATCCTTCCATTCAGTAGAGGCAAGGGGAGTGGAGGTATTGCTCTTCTTACACCCTTTTTCCATTATGAGGGTTTGCTCTAGTGCATCAATGTTAAGGTTTAAAGATCTTTTGATAGTAGAAGAGGTGGGGTTTTCCTTGCTTTGAAAAGGATTTAAAGAAGAGGCAAGGTTAGTATCTAAGACTGATGGCAAGGCTGAGGCTAGAATGGCATTGGTGTTTGAGATTGAGGATGTAAAATTATAAGTCATGTCAATGGTAGGTTTAGCATTAATAAGCTTAGCTTGGTTCAACATTCCTCTCACTTCATCGATGATAAGTTGGTGTTGGAAACTCAAAGCATTAGTGAAAGTAGAAGTAAGATGGATTAGGGCATTATTAAAACTGGATTGTTGTCTAGCTAAAGACTAATTGAAATTGGCTCATTAAGCGTCTAGGGCGGAGATGAGAATAGCTTGAAGGTTCTCTTCTTGCCTCATGAGTAGGTTGATTAGAGCTTCCATGTCAATCAGGCTTGCCATTGGTACCTTTAAAACCAAGTCAAAGAATAAGGTAAGTGCTTGGAAAAGAAGCAATGAGATGGGCATGCACACTTTGAGGAAAAATCTCCCATTGATGTTGTAAGCTAACTGTATTTGGGCTTTTAATGATTTCCTAATGTTGCACAGGTCAAGGTCTCAAGCTTAAGGTATTAGGTTGAACCAGAGGTATTGGACTTAAGATAGTGTATTGGGCCAAAGGTATTGAGCTTAAGGTATTATGCTGGGGCCAAAGGTATTAGGCTTAACGTAGTGTGTTAGGCCAAGGGTAGTGTGTTAAGCCAAAGGTATTGGGCTTAGGGTAGGCTTATAGGCATTTGTCAATCTAGGGGTAATAGATTGGTTTTGAAAGTAATAGGCCAAGGATGTTGGGCTTATAGATGACAGTGTCTTATGGCTAAGTTTGGCAAAGTATGAGTAAAAAATAAGGGTAGAGGTGTGAGATGTTAGCTAGGTAGGCATTTTGCTAGGGGAGCTGGGTCGGATTTTAGCTTTGGGTGGCTAGGTTGGATTTTAGCTTTTGAGTAGCTGGGTCAGATTTTAGCTTTTGAGGAACCAAAGTTTAGTTAGGAACGCTAGGTTAGAGTTTAGCCTCAAGTGGGGATTTGCAATTTATAAATGGTTTAGTATGGGCTTAAGGATAGAGGGACCATGGGTTTTGCGATTGGCCTATGGATGTACCATGGATTTAAAGGTTGGGTGGACCATGGGTTTGGTGATAGTTAGATAATGGTGGACTGGACTATGGGCTTAAATAGAAGCATGGGTTTGGATAGTAATGTAAAGGATGAAACCAAGTCAGTATTTAGTTTGGGTAACAATTAAGGATAAGAGTGAAGCTAGGTTAGTGTTTGGCTTTAGTAAAGATTGTAGAGGGTAAAGCTAGATCAGTGTTTAGCTTGGGTAAGAATTGTGAAAGATGAAAGCTAGGTTAGTGTTTAGCTTGGGTAAGAATTGTGAAAGATGAAAGCTAGGTTAGTGTTTAGGTTGGGCAAGGATTATGGATTTGGATGGGGGTACCATATATGGGTTTATTTTTACCATGAGTTTAACATGGGTTTGGGTAGGACTGGACTATGGGTTTAGGTGAACCATGAGTTTTTGGGTTTTGACCATGAGTTTAGGTGGACCATGGATTTTGGGTTTTGACCATAGGTTTAGATGGACCATAGGTTTTGGGTTTTGACCATGGATTTTAGGTGTGAAGGTGTTTGGATAGGTTCTAGACTCTTCACAAGGTTCAATCTATGCGTGCATGTATGAATGAATGATTGAAAAAGGTTTCATGAAATACCAAGTTTAGTATTATGGTTCATACAATCCTAAAGGAAGGTTCAATGAGTCATTACATGAAAGAGTAAGGGTGGTTTGAAAGGAACCCATCACACTAGAGATGCGGTATACCTAACCACATATGAGTCAAAGAGCCTCACATGGGTCCAACGGTACTTGCATACTCGTTATACCTCTAAAAGGATTAGAAGATACGTCATGGGCTAAATGATTTCACTATTGGCAAGCAGACCTAAGGAAGGTTGCCCACTCGATGTTACTTTCTATCCTTTATTTTCCTAAGAAACTAGGTTTTTGGACAAGGAGCCCAATATAGTGATGCATGAAAATCTACTTTATACTAAAAAGACAAACTTTTTGTTTTACCAAGAGTAGTCCACTTTCATCTTTCATTTTGAAAAAGATTTTGAAGTCTCCAGTGGACTCACCAACTGTGAGGCCTTGCCCAAGCACCCGATCTGATCCGGTAAAGGAAATCGAAAATGCCCATTTGGGAGAAATATCACGATTAGAACTCGCTGTGAATTCAGAAAAATTGTATTTTTGTAAATTGTAATTTTCAAAGGGAGTCGCCACTTTAATTTTGTTTATTTTAGTTGGGAAAATTAAAGGAAAAACTCAATTTGATTGACTCCAAAATTATAACATTTATCCCAATGAAAAGACTAGTCCTCGAATGACCAAAGAAGGCTCGAGGATTAGGTTTTAGTTAAAACAATACAATAAAGTTAGTTTGGCTTAAATACAAAATAGCTTTTACAAAAAGAAGTTTTTATGTATGCATAAACAAATATAACATGATGCATGAAACAAATATTACTGGTGCAATGCATGACAATATGAAATAATGACAATTACAATACGGAAAAGTAAAAGAAAACTACTTAAAACTATTACAAGTCAAAATGTCAAAATCGGGGGATCTTTCCCCTAGCCCTTGTGGGTTCTAGGAAAAGCACACATTCCCTAAATATAATCTAAATAACTAAAATAAGAAAGAGAGTATTAAAACAATTATAATAAAAAGAATTAAAATTTTTATTTTTATTTAAGAAAAGTAATTTCAATCCTAAACTATTTGAAGAAGGTGATACAGAGAACAAGTTGTTAATTTTAGCGGAGTTGAATGCCTTAGGACGGCAAGCCTGCGTATCCCTTTGAACAGGAATCAAACTCCACGCAATTCTTCCTTCTTGCAAAGGAGGGGTTTTTAAGTCATTGTCTTTGTTATCATATTTTGATTGATTTTAAGGGCTTGAGAGATTTGTTAATTAGGTTAGATTTTAATTAGCAAAAATTAGATCTTTTCAGATTTAGATCTTGAAATTGAATTTGAAAAGGAAAAGGAAAAGGAAATAACTTTTACCTTTAGCTTCTATTGCTGAGGAACGTAGGGAGCGAGCTTGGAACCGGATCTAAGTTCCACCTTAGCCTGGTAATATCACAAGCACTCCTTTTGGAAGGACTCTTGAATAGCACGAACTCTTTTCTTGAAGGAAAGACTTGGGATCACTTTTGCTTGAATACCACGAGTTCCCTTTTGAAAGAAGTAACTTGAATCGCGCCTTTTCTCAATTAAGAAGCTTAGAGATAAGGTTTGGGGTGATTAGGTAGCTTATGAATGGGGTTTTGAGATGATTAGGAAGCTTATGAATAAGATTTTATATGATAGAGGAGGTTTTGGAATGAGGTTTTAGAGATTTGGAAAGTTAGAAAGAGACTTTTGATGATTGGAGAGCTTAGGAATAGGGTTTAAAAAGCTTTAGAGAGAGTATAAAAGCATATAGTTGTGTGTTTTTAGCTGTTATGAGGTGCAAGGTATTTATAAGAGGAGTTTGGGGCTAAAAATTCACAGTTTTCGGGTAGGATTCTGAATTGGGCTCGGAGCGGTAATTGAGGATCCAGCTGCAGGAAACGCAGAGCCCTTTGTGATTACCGTAGGGGCCTCTGTGGTAATTGCAGAGGCAACTGCGGTAACCACAGCCAGCTGCAAGTTACCACAGCGGGCCTACGAGCTCTTGCAGTCCATTTTTTGGCCTGTTCTTCTCCGTCTTTGATTCGATTTAAGCCCAACTTGATTCTATGGGTTCATAATCGAATGCTAATCATCTGAAGGTGCAAGTTTCAAGAAATTTATTTTTCAACGGGGCGCTACCTCCTTGACCCCTGCCCACTAACCGGCTAGAGGGACCGCCGTATGCATAGCGCACGAATCTTAAAAAGTGTTAAGCTGCGGTCGGATCCTAAAGGTGCAAATTTGAGAGTTCACACTACCCATATTTGCTACATAAGTACTATATCAGTGCTCACTAACAACATTAATGGCAGAGATCCTAAATTGCTAATAGTGCAAAATCATACTCCTTTCTTGAAAAAAAAATTCCATAGACTCATAAGTGTAAAAAATGTGAAATCACTAGGTACTTTTTTATACTTTTCCCTTCAAAATACTAAATTGAAATTTAAGAAATTTTTTTTTTTTTTTTTTTTTTGCTTTGCAATCTTATTGAATGGCTATTCTAAATACTATCTTAAAGAACATACTAACACCAAGACGTTTCAGTATTTCATATTTTGTCTCATAGAAAGATTATATTTTTATTAGTACTTTAATGTCTTTTCCTCTGTGTGAAAAAATTCTCTCTTCCTCCTATAAGATATAAAAAATTGCAAAGTAGATCCAAGTAGGATTTTTGTTTGGCCTAATACATTCCCCTTCTAAAATTAGCACCTTTGGTCATTTTGCCTCCTAGATTTTTAATTAACCAATTTAATACTTAAATTTAACAAAATGAAACTATAAAGTACTCATCTATGCAAATTGAGAGCATGTTAAATCTATACGTGTTGACATGGATTTTATACCTTACTATGCCGTCCACTTGGAATTTGCATAGACACTGTTTGTGTTTTAAATAATAGCATACCTCTTCATCGTCTATTTCCCAGCCACCACTATCCTAGTCACCAACCTTCCTAACACACCATCACTATAGCCAACCTCACTCTTTTCACCGCCTTGCATATAACTCCCATTCCAAGCACCACCATGCTAGTCCACACATCCTCCCTATCAGTAACCACTATGACACTCCACTTTCCATCAGGGCATAAATCAATCACCACCCTGACCTGATTTCCCGAACCCATCTTGAATGATCAATTAGAATTATATTCACCTTTAGCTTCAATGTATCAGTAATCTCAAAGGATTTAAGGGTAGAGAAGAACCCAACAGAAACACCAACTAAGAACCCAATAGAAGCACCAACTATGGAAGCGATGAGGTAGTTGGAACTGGTGTGAAGTGAAAATTCTCAAATTACAATTTTTCCTTAAATTGTTCAATAGTTTCCTCACTTTCCCAAGAGAATTCTCCTTTTCATGGGCCAAAATCTTATTCCTTCTAAAATTGACAATGAAGTGTTAGAAAAATATAACAATGAAGAGCATTAATTATACTATGGAAACCATCTATAAATAATAAACACAAGATCAAGAATATAAAATATTTACTTAAGCTCGAAAAGTGTAAATTCACTTTCTTAAAAGTGATATTTGCACCATTTTCTCAACAAGATTGCTATGGGTTTAATGCAAATAGTGTTAGTGGATATGACAAGCTTTTATAAATTCTGTATTAAGCAAACAATAAAAAATTTCTAATATGAATTAGAGAATATTTAATTCAATCACTTGGAGAATTAATGGCAAGAATAAAAATAAAAATTATTTATAATTTAATTTTAAATACCTATTTATAGGTATTTTTACAAAAGACACATCTTTTGGAAAAGACACAATCTTTTGAAAAGATATAACCTTTAAAAAGAACATGATCTTTGGAAAAGACACAACATTTAGAAAGGACACAATATTTGATTAAAAAAAAACTATCATTTTTATTTGAACAAATATCCAACAATCCCCCACTTATCCAAATAAAAATAAATTTCTCCAAGTGATTAAATAGTATTTATGAATAAAGTAATATATCTTTCGATTTGAATATCACCTTTGTATAAGTATCATAAAGTGAAGTCGAAATCTCAAATAGCATAAAAGTTTTGAATTTGTTATTTCTAATGACAACACCGGTGACACCACATATATAAATACAAAGTATTTTCATATTCTACACAATCAAGCATTCAGCTCTTGTAAGGCCATAAGCTGATCCAACATTCATGAACCTTTATGAGAGAAACTCCAACTCCCAATCGAAGCGGCACCACTTTTAAGTTCATATAAGTTAAGTTCTTCCAGTATCTTTGTCACTCTTTGAGATGCTTGTCCTAATTTGACTGAACTTTATTAAGAATATAAATAACTCAACCCTTAAGCAGTAACAATCAGCACTTTTAACATCTTTAGATGGGACTAATAAAATATTCTAAAGTGCTGAACCACTCCACATGTCAATGACTTATTTTTACACTTTGAACTTTACATTACTCATTTCATAATGTTGAGTAAGGTTACTGCCATTGGTGGATCTTTATTCAAGGAGTTTCAGCCCCATCTATCTCAACATTGATCTTACAATTTCTCTTGTAAGAAGTTCAATGAATGAATCAACCAAATTCTACTTGTTTTTACAAATGTGAATGAAATAATCTCACTCTTAATTAATTTCCTCATATAATCATGTCTAATACTTATGTGTCTTGACATTTCATTGTACACTTCACTATATGCACTTTGATTTTTAAGTGACTAAATTTCTTCAGTACTTTCTCTATGTAATGAGATTGACTTAAAACATATCCCCCACTATTTCTTTTTACTTGTATACATACCCAAAATCTTTCATTTTAAATATTGAAGATAAAAACCCTTTTTTTTCTACTACACTTTTCATGTTGAAGATAAAAACCTCTTTGTTTCTATAAAACATTTCATATCATTGCTCACAATTAGCATATCATCGACATAAAAACAAATTGTCACAATGTAATCATCACATATTTTGAAAAAGTCAATCTTAACTTTATCTTGTCTTGCCAACACATGAAATTTATCCCATCATAATGATCCACATGAATGAAATCTCGATTCAACAACTTGATGGTATTTGTGGCTTCCATGGTGAATTTATACAAACCTACAAATATCATTTTTATATTGTTAGAAAAATATAACAATGAAGAGGATTAATTATACTATAGAAACCAACTATAAATAATAAATACAAGATAAAAAATACAAGAAAATTATTTAAGCTTGAAACGTGTAAATTTGCTTGCCTAAAAACGATATTTGCACCATTTTCTCAACAAGATTGCTATGGGTTTAATGCAAATAGTTTTAGTAAATATGATAAGCCTTTAGAAATTTTGTATTGAGTAAACAATAAAGAATTTCTAATAAGAATTAGAGAATATTTAATTCAATTCCTTGGAGAATTAATGGCAAGAACAAAAATTAAAATTATTTATAATTTAATTTCAAATACTCATTTATAGGTATTTTCACAAAAGACATATCTTTTGGAAAAGACACGATCTTTTGAAAAGATACAACCTTTAAAAGGAACATGATTTTTGGAAAAGACACAACATTTGGAAAGGATACAACTTCTGATTAAAAAAACTACCATTTTATTTGAACAAATTTCCAACATGAAGCACATACCACTACCACCACCTTTGCTACCCGCAATGATGCTAATGATGGTAATGGATTTTCTTCATGGGTTTTGCATTTGTTTTATTGATTTACCAAACTTAACCCAAATATTTTTCAAAAGAACAAATTAATTGATTTGTAGATTCCATAAAAAATCAAATAAATAGGATGGTGATAGAGGAGGAGGAGGAGGTGGCGGCACAACTGAAATAGCCTAGTCTAAAACATTGCTTCGTAGTACCATTGAATCCAAACTTTCATCATCATAGTCATCATTAGACCACCAAATCCTTAGCTTCGCCCAAGGAATCCAAACTCATTGTTTAAACCATCATCGCCATCAGTGCAAAGCTCAGTTTCAAGATTGATTTTGACACATACGGTTGAAGAAGTAAAGGGCAAGTTACTAAGACTTTAGTGGGAGGCTAAAACAATATACAGTGCTAATGGTGGTCTTTAGGTAGAAAATCACTACCAATATTATAGAGCGAGAGAGAGAGAGAGAGAGAGAGTTTGTGGAACTTAAGAAACAGAGATATAAGGAGAGAGAAAAGTTCAAATTATAATAGTTAGAGATAAATAAAAAAAATTAAATTAAATTAAATTCATTCATGCAACTATTTAAGTTGAAACGCATGCTTCTTGCACATGATATCATGCGAGCTGCTAATTGTACAACTAAAGAGTATATATTTTCAAATTGATAGGTTCAAGTGCTAAATTGGTTATTCTTGAAGTACAAGAGGTAAAATAACCAATGGTGTTAAGTTTATGGGAGAAAATATGCATTAAGCTTTTCTATTTTAAAATTTTAAAGTGACCAATGGTGTCCTCTCTTCTTCTTCATCGATTGATTGACAAACTTTAAATTTTTAATTTCATTACTTATTTACAAACTGAGAATATAGCCATGGTAAACTCCTAAACTTTTGAATGTTTGCTATGAAAATTTTATTCCTGAAAGGCTATCTTGATTTTTTATTTGTTTTATGAGTCTCAAAAGTTATTTTGTTATTTTTCAATTTTCTTATTATTTATGGTCTTTTATTTCTTTTTTCCATTTTCACATGTTTATGGGTTTCTCTATGATAAGAAAATTTAGGGTTTAAGATTTTTTTATTAATGGTACAATTCTAAGATTGAAAATTTCTGGGATCAAATAATTTGTGAAATTGATGTGAAATTAAATTTTTTTGTTAATGATTTTTTGTAATGTAAGAGAATAAAAATATAGAAATTAAGTGTGAAATTGATGCTAACCCAATTTTAGATGGTATCACTACAAATGAGCCAGAGATCGCTTAAAGTTAACTCTTTTTTTTTTTTTTTTTGGTTGATTCTTGGCTACTACTTATGGCTTGAACTATATTGGTACCCACTAATCAAATATTTGCCATCATAATTAAATGACCATTTGAGCTTCAACTTTTTATATTTGAAAAAGTTTGCTCAGTTAGCAAATCTCCCCTTTATGCTTCTAAATGCTATTGATGTTCTTTCTCAAAATATTAACGGTGTTTTCTCTTCTCGTAATATTCCTTATACAATTTTGTAAGTGCTAAGAAGAAAAAAAAGGAGAGACAGAAAGATACAATGCAAAGCTAAACTTGAAATGGCTACATTTTTTAATATATGAGACTATTATTGGTATGTATATACTTTGCTTTTAGATGATTAAGCCAAGTTGTGAATGTATATTGTATATTTATTGTATATTTTGATATGTATATTGATTGTTCTAAGTTTCCACTATTGATATTGAACTATAAATGTGATGATTATGATGGGATAATGCTTATGGTGTAGGTTTATAGCCATATAGTATAGTTTGAAGATTGTTTAGAAGTATTGGTACGAGTTTGGGAGATTAAAAGTAAGAATAGAGGAAGTTTTGGCTTGTTTCATAGATGAATGCTCGTTCAAAAAGATGAACATTCGTGCAAAAGCCTTTAGTGTGAACAGTAAATTATGGGATTTTAGTATGAATGCTCATTCACATGGCTATGAATGCTTGTTAATGTGAGAGAATATTCGTGCAAAAGGCTTCTGTGTGAATAGTAATTATTTTTTGGAATTGAGATGAATGCTCATTCATTGAGGATGAACATTCATTCATCATTAGGGATTATAAAAGGATAGCAATGGTCCTAAAACAAGAAAATTATATCTATCTTCATTTACTCCAGTTCCAACAAACCTAACCCCCGCCAAACTCCATAAATGCTTCTCGAAGGCCAAGATTAGTCATTAATATTCAAGATATCAAAGGATATACTAGATTTAATGTGGATTCCTCCATTAATTCTTAAGGATTTAGGTTTGAGATTGAAGGAGACATTTAAGGTAAGTGTTTAATCCTTCAATTTCCTTTATGGTCTTTATTAATAGATTGTTGTAGCATTTTCTATGAGTTAGATAGAAACTATATATGGTGTTTGTTGTTAGTAATTATTTGATAAAAGGTTTTTGTTATGAACCTTAGAATTTGAACTTTAAGGATAAAAGTTGCTCTTTGAGAGTCATGAGATATAAATGCTATTGAGATTTGAGTATAAGTTGTTCTTATATTAAATTAGAAGATTCAACCTTAGGGTTACAGTTTGTGAACTCTATATTGATTATTGCTTGGCCATTCTTATGTAGGCCAAGCTATTGAGAATTTCTAGCCAAGATAGAGTGCTTAAATTTGGTTTGGATTATACTGCTAACTGAGGTGGGTTATGAAATATATCTATGCATGTGAACTACCATGAATAATTGTTATTTTATATTGAACCATTAAATGCCAAATGATTGGATGGTAAACTACCATTGTTTATTGTTATTGATACCTCCATTGCTCAATACTAGCCATTGATATATTAATTTTGCATACTGAAACCCATTGATTGACATGATGGCTATTCACCCAACCTTAACCTAGCCAAATCATATCATGATAGAATATCCAAACTAATGGGAGATAAACCATTAGATCGTATGCACTAATAACTCAACTAATAGAGTTTAATTTATATCAGCATCCTACCAAGAGAGGGTCATATACTCTAAATGTGTGCTTGGCAAAGCATGCGTTGAAAAAAGAGAAGTCACTACCCTATTGATTGATTGATTAATTAATTGATTATCGTTCTTTCAAATTGAATTGATTAGTGTCATTCCTTTTAGGCACATTGTTGTTATTGCTATAACCCCCTATTGATTATTGTTACTATTAGTGATAATTGAAATTGTGAACCATTTATTGTTACCGTTGAGAAATCACAGATATAAATATATTTCAGAATCTCATTGAGTTGAAAACTCACCCCACTTCAATTATGCTTTTTTTTTTTCCTGGTGACCCATTGAAGGATGAGGCACAAACATTTTAAGGCTTAAGTCGGGGAGAGAGTGAACATGAGTTGAGGAAGATAGAGTTATAGAGGACAGAGCTTCTTGATCCTTTTTCATAAGAAGCTAATAGCGATGTATAGTTCTATACTCATATTTATATGTATTGCTATATTATGAATGTTTCATTCTATAGTTGCTCCGTAGTATACTATTAGGGTATAAATATAGATAGAGTAATTCTTTTTGGATTGACTATTGATTTATTGTTTTTGCTATTGTTCATCATTGATGATAGTATAAGATCGATCATTGTTCTATAATGAACATTGGAACCGTATTGAATATTGATATGTTATTGTAATGAATGATTAATATTGATCCAGGATGGTTAATTAGATGAATTACAAGTATAATGATTGTTGATCCATATTTATTTGTTATTGGATTTTATAGGTAGTTGATAGTCTTATATCTCCCATACTTTGGGACTGTCACACCATTGGAGTTGGAGTATGACAGTTTTATAATTTTTTTTTTTTTTACATTATATGACAAGTGGGTGCTACGTATTAAAAAAAAATAGTATTTTTTATTTTTCATGTTAGCAAATATGACATTAGATAAATTGTCACTATTGTGTCAAACGGCATAAAATATAGAGTAATAAAGTGTCATTGAACAAACCACAACTCATATTTAAAATAGCTGTTTTCTTTTTTATTTTTTTCAATACCAAACTGGGAAAAAAAAAAAAAAAAACATCTAAACACAATATTTATTTAGTTTGGACAACATCATTCGATTTAAGAAGTTGAGATGTTTCGTTAATCTTAAAATTTTAAATAAATTGAACTAAAAAAATGCGAAAGTGGACTTTTTTCGAACAACTTAAAATGAAATGTCAACTATTATTTATCAACAAAGGATATATAAGCTGGATCATAGAGAAAATTTTGAAATTCCCTCTGTACTCACCTGATTTATCTTTTTTTATAATTTTTAAAAATTTTTTTTTTAATTTGAAGTATTTAAAAATAATGCTGTCAAAAAAATTATTTAAAAATAATTAAAAATAAATATCAAATGATTAATTGGGTACTTAATATAAAAGTTTAAATTTTTTTTTAATTTTTTTCTTTTTTCCTATATAACGTTATTTAAACAAGTTAAATAAAACAAATAAAAAGTAATAATATAAAAAAATAAAAAAAAATAAGTAAAATGATATTACTTTTTTTGTGCCAAAGAAAATGATATTACTTTTAATATATTATAATATAATTATTTTCAGTATATTCTTCTATAAACAAAGATAAAAATATTAATGAAGAGACCCGTTGAAAAATTTATTACAATAATTATTATTATTATTATTTATATAAATATACAATAATTTCATATTTATATATATTTTTATTTAGAATAATATTTACACATTCTAAGTTTTTTTATGATGCATAAAAATTAACTAAAAATATTTTTAACAGGTATCTATTAAAGCTATCAAAAAAAAAGTTTCAAACTCTCTCTTTGATTACCATTGCAATTATCTATTTTTACAAAATTTTGAATTTTTTAAATGATTTTTAAAAGTAAAATATGTTAAGAAGAGTTAATTAATGGCAAATCAAGTTGGCAAATTAATTAGGAGTACACATGCTAATTATGAATAATTTCTTATTAATGGGGACTATCCATAAATAAATTATAATATAGGTTGACTTCAATTTGCATACTTATGCTTTTTTTTTTTTTAGTATTATTATCTTTTATATTTCAAATTCTAAGTATTTTTTTTTTTCATAAAGTATAAATTTCATATTTCACAATTTATTTATTATATTATATATATATATTGTTATATAGTAATTTTTTAATATCAATCATAATAATTTATATTATATATATTGTTATATGGTAAAGGCATCAATGGAGAATGGAGTTCCTGCAGTGACTGTTCCAAAAGAGGAAGTCAATAAACCTGATGTCAAGGCAATTGAAATCTCTGGTTAAGTTTTTCTTTTCTTGTCAATGGAATTGGATGTTTTTGTTCTGAAGTATACAAAAGTTTTCTTCTTTTGGTTTTTATGAGCAGTCAATGTAAAAGTATGAGGTTATATGGTGGTATAATATAAATATCCTTTCTATTTTCATTGCTATTTTCCTTTGCTTGTTACCAAATATGTTTCATTTTCTTAATCATTTCACCATTCTATAATACCCAACTATTAAAATGACAGTTTGTTGTTGAAAGGTTTTTACTTTAATATATTTTTGTTCTTTAAAAAAGAAAACATTTGGTATTCAATCACAATAGATGAAATGAATACTCTGAAGTGATTCTGAAGGAAAAATGAATCTAATTTTTCCTTACCATTGAAATTTTAGCTAACAAATGAAATGTTAAAGACAAAACACATCTCATAAAACTACACACCATTCACTTCAATATGCCATTAGTTGACAGCATTTATACATCAATGTGATTATTTTTATGAATGCTAATGTGACAAAAACTCTATTAACTTAGTCAAGGAATTGTAGGAAGAGCCACCTTCCTTGAAATAAACTTCAACTTTTTCCTTCAAATCCTTAGCCCTCTGCCTCTGTTAAAATTATGATATTGAATATGATTTAGTCAAACTTTGTCCTAGTTTTAGGGAATAAAATAATCAGTTCTTATTTTTTAGGCAGAAAATCAGTTTTAGATTCTCTTGTTTACAGCAGATTTTTCTGCATTTTATGACCGTTATCTTGCTGTATAAATTGATGCTCTGTGATTTCAATAAATATATGATTTCTGCAAGTTCCCTTTATACTTTTCAGTTCTAGTTTACTAACAGATTGGTATTAGAGCATTATGATCTTAATGGATCTGTGAGATCATTTTAAAAAACACAACCACAAAACCCACTAAAATATTAGCCTAAAGATGGAATCTGAATCTTCCTCTTTCACTTCAATTGCACCTCCGTTGTTTGATGGAACAAATTATCAGATGTGGGCAATCAAAATGGAAGCCTATCTTGATGCAAATGATTTATGGGAAGCTGTGGAGAATGTCTATGAAGTTCCTCAATTACCAGACAATCCAACAGTGGCTCAAATGAAGATTCATAAAGAAAAAAAATTAAGAAAATCCAAAGCCAGATCAGCCATGCTTATTGCTGTCTCCTCTATTATTTCAATAGAATAATGACATTGAAAACAGCTAAAGAGATCTGGGATTTCTTAAAGAAAGAATATGAGGGAAATGAGAAGATCAAAGGAATGCAAGTGCTCAACTTAGTACAGGAATTTGAAATGCAAAGGATGAAAGAAACAGAAACCATAAAAGATTATGCAGATAGACTTCTTACTATTGCCAATAAAGTGAGAATTCTTGGCACTAATTTCTCCGATTCGAGAATTGTTCAAAAAATTCTTGTAACAATTCCTGAGAAGTTTGAAGCTACAATTACTTCTCTCGAAAACTCAAAAGACCTGTCAAGTATTACCTTGGCAGAATTATTGAGTGCATTATAGGCTCAAGAACAGAGAAGGCTTATGAGGCAAGAAAGAGTTGTGGAGGAAGCTTTGATGGCCAAATCTCAGAACAACTATGGGGGCAAAAACAAGAAGAATAAAAAGAATAACAAGTCAGGAAGTTCAAGCAACAATAGCAGCAACACAAACAACAACGGCGGCAAAACCTCTCAAGATTTTCCACCATGTCCTCATTGTAAAAAAATAAATCATCTGCAAAAGAAGTGTTGGTGGAGGCCAGATGCAAAGAGCAACAAGTGTGGACAATTAGGGCACATGGAGAGGATCTGTAAGTCGCAACAACAACAAATTGAAGCAAAAGCCATGATAGAACAGCCTCAAGAAGAACAACTCTTTATGGTTTCTTGCTTTGCTGCTACGAGCTCCACAGAAAGCTGGTTGATAGATAGTGCCTATACAAGACACATGACATATGACCAAGAAGTATTTAAAGAGCTCGACACAACCTTTGTTTCTAAAGTCAGAATAGGAGATGGAACATACATAACTGTAAAAGGCAAAGGGACTGTTGCAATTAAAGGCTGCACAGGTTTGAAACTCATCTCTAATGTTTTATATGTTCCTGAGATTAACCAAAGCTTGTTAAATGTTGGTCAATTGCTTGAAAAGGGGTACAAAGTCTTATTTGAAGATAGAAATTGCTTGATTAAAGATACAAAAGGAAGAGAGCTATTCAAGATTCAAATGAAAGGCAAATGCTTTGCTTTGAATTTTATAGATGAAGAGCAAGTTTTAGTACACAAGGAAGAAAGCGATACAATTCTTTGGCATAAGAGGTTGGGGCATTTTCACCATGCTGCTATACTTTTTATGCAGAAAAATAATCTTGCAAAAGGCTTACCTTAGTGGGAGAAGGAGCTACCTGCTTATGAAATTTGTCAATATGGGAAACAGACAAGGCTCCCTTTTCCACAAAACAAGGCTTAGAGGGCTGTTCAGAAATTACAGTTAGTACACACTAACGTTGGAGGACCTATCATAACACCATCATTGAATGGTAGTAAGTACTATATTGCCTTCATTGATGATCACACAAGATTCTGCTGGATTTATTTTATGAAATTTAAATATGAAGTTGCTGATATTTTCTGGAAGTTTAAAGCTTTTGTGGAAACTCAAAGTGGTTGCAAAATATAGGTGGTCAGATTCGATAACGGAACTGAATATACTTCTGATAAATTTAACAAGTTTTGTCAAGTTGCAGGCATTGAACATCAGCTGACTGCACCTTACACTCCGCAACAAAACGATGTAGTGGAGAGAAAAAATATAACAATTATAGAGATGACAAGGTGCTTACTTCATGATAAAGGGCTGCCGAAGAAATTATGGGCTGAGGCAGCAAACACAGCAGTTTTTCTGTTGAATAGACTTCCAACTAAAGCTTTGCATAAAAGAACCCCATTTGAAGCATGGTATGGCTACAAACCAGAATTTGCTAATCTGAAAGCTTTTGGTTGTTTGTGTTTCTCTTACATTCATCAAGTTAAGAGAGATAAATTAGACAAAAAAGCAAAATCTGGAATTTTTATAGGCTACAACTCTTCTTCAAAAGCCTACAGAATTTACTTGCCAGAAAGCAACAAAGTCATAATCAGCAGAGATGTCAAATTCCATGAGTCTGATTGCTGGAGTTGGAATACTGACAAAAAGATTAAGCTTCAGAAGGAGGAAGATGATGTAGATGATGAACCAGTTAGAGGAACTCAATCACTTACTGACATCTATCAAAGGTGTAATATTGTTGTGATGGAGCCTGCCTGTTATGAAGAAACTACAACAGATCAAAAGTGGATGGTTGTAATGAAGGAGGAGCTCAGTGTGATTGAAAAAAAATCAAACATGGGAATTGGTGGATAGACCAAACCATAAGAAAGCTATTGGAGTGAAATGGGTTTATAGAACCAAACTCAATCCCGATGGTTCTGTAAACAAGTATAAGGCGAGATTGGTCGTCAAGGGGTATGCTCAAATGTTCGAAGTAGATTTTTCAGAAACCTTTGCTCCAGTGGCCAGAATGGATACTATACGAATGTCGTTGGCCCTTGCTGCACAAAAAGGTTGGTTTGTACATCAAATGGATGTCAAATCATCTTTTCTGAATGGGTACTTGGAAGAAGAAATTTTTATTGAACAACCACAAGGCTTTGCTGTTCAAGGAGAAGAAGAGAAGGTGTATCGGTTGAAAAAGGCTTTGTATGGCTTAAAGCAGGCGCCTAGGTCCTGGTACAGCAGAATCGATGCATACCTGCTGAATTTGGGCTTTGAAAAATGCTGAAGTGAATTTACTTTGTATATCAAGAAGAATGGTGATGAAATACTGGTGGTGTCTCTTTATGTTGATGACTTGCTTATAACAGGAAGCAAACTGGAGCTGATTGACAAGTTCAAAAAGGAGATGCAAGAGATCTTTGAAATGACAGACCTTGGAAAAATGACATTTTTTCTTGGTATGCAGGTACAGCAAAAGCAAAATGGAATTTTTTTGTGCCAACAAAAATATGCAAAAGAAGTCCTCAACAAATTCAATATGGAAGCATGTAAGATGACTGCAACTCCAATGAATCTAAAGGAGAAGTTTTGCAAAGAAGATGGAGCTGAAAAAGTTGATGGCAAACTTTATAGAAGCTTAATTGGCTGTTTGATGTACTTGACAGTAACCAGGCCTGACATCATGCATGCTGTAAGTTTGTTATCAAGATATATGAATTGTGCTAGTGAAATTCATTTTCAAGCAGCAAAAAGAGTTTTGAGATATGTCAAAGGAACAGTTGATTATGGAATAATGTTCTGTCAAGTTGAAAATTTCAGTCTCCATGGTTATTCGGATAGCGATTGGGCTGGATGTGCTGATGATATGCGTAGCACCTCAGGGTATTGTTTCAGTTTTGGTTCTGGAATTTTTTCCTGGTGTTCAAAAAAAAAGGAAATTGTTGCACAATCTACAGCAGAAGCAGAATATGTAGCAGCTACTGTAGCTGCAAATCAAGCTCTCTGGATCAGAAAACTCCTGACAGATTTACATATGATGCAAGAAGAAAGCGCACGGTTATTTGTGGACAATCAAGCTGCAATATCAATTTCTAACAATCCGGTGTTTCACGGCAAAACAAAACACTTCAAAATAAAATTCTATTTTCTTCGTGAAGTTCAAAAGGAAGGAGATGTGCAGCTGGTTTATTGCAGTACAGATAGTCAATATGCTGATATTTTCACAAAGGCTTTACCTAAAGCTAGATTTGAGTTCTTGAGGCAGAAGCTTGGAGTTTGCAGCTTCAATATCAAGAAGGAGTGTTAAAATTATGATATTGAATCTGATTCAGTCAAACTTTGTCCTAGTTTTAGGGAATAAAATAATCAGTTCTTATTTTTTAGGCAGAAAATCAGTTTCATATTCTCTTGTTTACAGCAGATTTTTCTGCATTTTATGACCGTTATCTTGCTGTATAAATTGATGCTCTGTGATTTCAATAAATATATGATTTCTGCAAGTTCCCTTTATACTTTTCAGTTCTAGTTTACTAACAGATTTCTTCCCCTTCTTCATCTACCATTACTCTTCTTACTGCATTCTCTATCTCTTTTCTCTCCAATTTGTTCTCTAATTGCAAGCCTATTCTCCAAACATGACTCGCGTACCTTGCATTCACCATTTGATCCCCAAAACATGGCCTGCATATCATTGGAACTCCTTCAGATATACTCTCCAATGTCAAATTCCACCCACAATGGCTCCAAAATCCACCCACTGCAGGATGTGCTAACACTTCCTTTTGTGTGCCCATTCTAAAATGCGACCTCTTTCTTTAACGATTTGTATGAAACCATTAGGCAATAATTCAATCCATCTAGAACCTAATATTGATCCAGGCCTAATCACCCACAAGAAAGGCTGCTTGCTGTTGGCTACACCCCAGGCCATTTCAGCCAATTCTGTCTCATCTATGGAAGCTACACTTCCCAAGCTTATGTAAAGAACAGAGTTAAGATTTTGCTTGTTGAGCCATGAAAAACAGCCAGTGTCCTCCTTTAGCAGACTGCTTGAAGATGCTGGTGCAAATTTATGCATAGGGCCTATTGCGAAGATTGGAATGGAAGGTTGTTCTCGCTCCTGTTTGGCCAATAGAGATTCTTCAAGGCAGTCCATTGGATTCCAAATGACAGCTGAAGATGTCTTTATAGTGTATGCATCAGCTACCAATTGCAAGAAATTATCTGGTGTTCCAAACTTGGAAACTGGTAGATCCTTAAATCTTAAGCGTCTAAGTTCAGGCACTGAATCCTGTGACATAGAATCTGCACACAATTTCTGTCAGAAAAACATTACCAAAATTTACATAAGAGTTGTCAATAATCGACTCCATGTTATGCTTGGATGATGTGACCCTCTACTACGAAAAAAAAGACTAATCTTTGTATGCAGCCTACCTGGGAAGGGGATATAAACTTTAGCCTTGAGTTGAAGAATGGCAAATCGAGAAGAAAAGGCAACTGCACTGATAGTGTGCAATGCAATGCATGGAATCTTCAAATGATTAGCCACTCCTTCTGAAAAGTACATGAGATCATCATAAATTATGCAAGCAATCTCATCGTCTGGAACCTGTTGCATCATCATCTTAAGTAAGTACACC
Source organism: Reutealis trisperma (assembly GCA_947687605.1). Classification (NCBI taxonomy): domain Eukaryota; kingdom Viridiplantae; phylum Streptophyta; class Magnoliopsida; order Malpighiales; family Euphorbiaceae; genus Reutealis; species Reutealis trisperma. The sequence goes on along the minus strand of CANTUT010000357.1, from coordinate 90,699 downwards.
TGAAAGGGCATTTTGCAGTTTTCATTGAGCGCTGATATGATGACTACTAAATTACCAGATGCAATATCTTGGTCGGATAAGCCATCCAACATAGAGTGGAAAACGTTTAGGAGAATTGAATTGGGTGTGAAGTACGGTGATGGAGAAGCCTTTTGAGTGAAGGATTGTTCCTAGCTGAAGCATTGGACTAATATGGCCTTGGAAAGGACAGGGCACTAGCACCACTCTATGGCGTTTCTGCGCTTGCTTATTCATCTCTCTCTCTCACAGACAATCTGAAACACAGCTTACCAGATTTGGCTTGTCTTTAGTTTCATTGATAGCATAAGAACATGTAACGTTTTGCATCATAATACACCTTATTATAATAACATTAATCTGATGAGTCTTATGATGTTTGGCATTTTCCAGGAAACGCCTCTCAGCCACATTCCAAATATATATATATATATATATATATATAAAAACAATTTCATCTTCTGGCGGTTCTGTTATTTTGGCAGCACCTTCAATATTCTAATAGCAGGATAACCCTCAAAAAGCAAATGGAAATATAACTTCATGTTTTTTTATTCTATTTGTTTGCTTTCGGTAAACTTTAAACGTAAGAAATTCACATGTTTTCTGTCTGGTGTTTCTTGGCGCCAATATATGCGAAGCTTTTTTTTTTTTGTGCCAAATTGAATAGCTTAAAATAAAATGAAAAATTTACTAACAACAACAGGGACGCACAAACTCCATTAAATCTTATTAGATTTGGATATTTTCTCCTAAAACAAAGATTTCATTTAGAATTATAAAGAAAAAATAATGTTTGAAGTTAACAAAAAAAAAAAAAAAAAGAGAGAGAGAATGTTACCTATATGCACTTTATTAATTACATTAATATTGACTATGCTGCTTAAATTGAACTCTGTTGGGTACTTTTTTATCCTAAATCTTTTATTGCCTTGTTTTATTGATAACTACCAATTCATTATTAATTGATTATATCACGTAATGATTATGTATTAGTTATATAAATAATCAAATTTTAATTCAATTATATTTAATTATACTATCATATATTAATTTAATTAACTTTATAATAATAAGTTATATTAAATTTAAGTTCATATCATGTCAAAATGATTTAATTTAATATAATGACTAGATAAATTTAATTAAGTTTTTTTTAATATAATAAAAGAAAATAAATTATAAATAAATTATATAACCAAAACTCTGAGAAGAAAGTTCAAAAATAAAAAGGGCTTTAGTTTAGCCACACACAAAACAATGTAGAGCACAAGGTTTTTTTTTTTTTTTTTTGGTTGGCAATGGGTAAGGTATGAATAGAGTAGTATAATATTTGGGATTTCTACAGGAATGCCTAAAAAGGAAAACCAGCTTAATTACTTTTATACCCTCACTTTCCAAAATTAACTTTTATACGTTTAAAACTAAAAACTTTACGTTTATACGCTCCAGCTCATACAATTATTAAAAAAAACCAATTGTTAAACTATTAACTTCCTAAAATCTCGCTCAAAACCATAAGTTTTTAAAGAATCAAATTGAAAAAATCTTTGAGCAAAGCTTTGGACTATAAATTAAAATCGAAAAAGCTAACAAAATTGATTTAGATCTATAGTTTTTTGAAGATTTAATTAGTTTATTTGACAAAAAATTCAGTTTCTCAATAGTTTGAGAGGTAATTCAAATTTTATAAATATATTTCATTAAAATTTTGTGATCTTTTAATTGCTATTGCATTACAAATATTCAAAAATGAGGAGATTATATGGTTTTTTTACGAACTTGAAAGCTTTAAAAGATAAAATTTGAGTTTCAGATCTAAAACTTATAGAAAATCAATGAAACAAAGATATTTTTTAACAAACCCAAGAAATAGTATATCATAGATATATATTTTTCTAAATTTGATTAACTTGTGTTTATTTGATATATATCTTCAAATATTTTTTGGAAATTGAGTATTACAAAAATATAAGTATATAACAAAAATACATGAACTATATATTAGATAAAAAAAATTATATTCTTAAAAAAAAAACAAATGATTTTCACAATAAATAATATACCTTAAATATATAACGAGTATATTTTAGGTATATCAAGTATATAACGAGTATATCTTAAGTATATTTTAAGTATATAACTAATATATTTATTTATATATTAAATATATATCAAAAATAAATGCTTATGTATTATTTGGAGACTTAACATACTCAACATTTTTCTTTGAAGAAGCATCCTTAACATTATTTTTTTAAATGTGAATCATCATCAAGTATGGACAACAATATTAATTAGAATATATAAATATTTTTAAAGAATTTAAGAGTTAAATTAAATATTTATCCTATTCTTTATTTTAAATTTTTATAAAGAAAAAATAAAATATGATATGTGTAGGTTAAAGAAAAAAAAAGTGACATGTGTAGGTGAAAGAAAAAATGTGACATGTGTCTGTGAAAGGAAAAAAATATAACATATGTACGTAAAAGAAAAGAAATCTGACATATGTAGGTAAAAGGAAAAAAATGTGACATATGTAGGTGAAAGGAAAAAAATGTGATATGCATAGGTAAAAGGAAAAAAAAAATGTGATATGCATAGGTAAAAGGAAAAAAAAATGTGACATATGTAAGTGAGAAAAAGAAAATGTGACATATGTAAGCGAAAGAAAAAAGAAAATATGAAAATGTGACATGTGTAAAAGACTAAAAAAATTAACAAATGATTTTTAGTTTTCACAATAAAGAGTATGTTTTAGGTTTAATTTAAGTATATAACGAGTGTATGTTAGGTATATTTTAGATATATCATAAGTATATACTAGAAATAAATTCTTTCATCTTATTTGGAAACTTAGCAACCTCAACCTTATTTTTTATTTAGTGCAAGAAACTCTAGCTTAGGGCAAAGATTTTCTACACAAAATTTATAATTATTTAATATATTAGTACATTAAATATTACTTTAAATTAAAAAATAATTTCTTGTTTTATCATGTAAATATGTGATTATTAAATTATTCAACTAGCTCTAATTTTAGTTGCTTTATTCTTGAAATTTTTGTTTCAATCTTTCAATAAGATAGATCGGTCAATAGAGCATTTGATTTTTGAATTTTTTAATAAAAATTTATTAAATCAATTTACTCTTATCATCAATATCCACTTGATTTTGTTAATCACTCTTTCTTGTTGAGCCAGTAGAGAAAATAGATTAGCAATAAACTAATTCAAATTGCAGAGAAGTGCATTAATTTGGAGTAAAAATCATCATATATATAGAGAGAGATCGACTAAGAAACTCATTTCCAAGAAGAAACATTTGGGATTTCAAGAAATGAAATTGTCAATGCCAATATCAACTCAATCCTTTAAAAGTTAAAACCCATCAAAACCATCATCTCTTCCTTCTACTTTATACTTTTATCAAATTCTGCAGCACATAATGAAGTTGAAAATTTATGAAATAAAATGTTTTACAATATCTCTTTGTAGCATTTTATCAAACACCTTTTAAGCATAATTGATGCATCCATATTTTGCATAGACCTCAATTATCATATTGCAAAAATACAAATCAAATCTAAAATCCAATTTAATTGCAACACAATGAATCTCCCAACAAAACATCACTCTTAAGATGCAAAAAAATTAAAAAATCCAAATCTTAACCTCAATATTACTTTTCGAACTAAGAGCAAAGATAGAAAATGTTTGAGAAAACCACTTACTAATTTTGTTAAAATATTATTTATAATAATATTTGATTATGAATAATTATTTTTATTAATTAAATTCATAAATTTCATGTCCCATAAGTTAGGGAAAAATGCAACTCATATGCATTCAACACATTTTGAAGTGGAAATTTATGTTCTTGTTTCTATACATTTATGAATCATTTGTCCCACAAATTCATTTATTCTTCAATCAAAAGAGACAAAAAGACTAATAGCATTTGGTTAATTTTGCAAATAAAACTCAACTATTGTTATGAAAAATTGTTTGCATACTTCCATTAATACAAGAAGACAACAAGAAACTAAAAATTTGATATAAAAAAATGACTTTCTACAATGAGAAAACATGACTCAAAACTTTACCTTCTCATAAGATTTGAAAAGCAATTCAGTCAATCAAAATCAAACCAACTCAAATTTTCAATTTTCTTTTTGTTTTTTAGGGAAGAAAAAGAGAATGAATGCAATTTGTAAACACGCAAATGATTCAAAAATTAGCAATGATAAAATGAACATCTACTAAACCTAACACAATTTATTGATTTCTTTTCAAATATTTAATTCAAGAAAATAAATTATTTGCTTTTACTTTGTTTTTATTAGTGAATGCCGGTTAAAAGAGAAAAAGTAAAAAGCGGATAAAACAAAAAGCAAAAAGCGCATAAACAAAAAAATAAAAAGCAAAAAATTAAAATTTTGAAATGGAGGGTATAAAAGTTATTGTCTAAAAAAATTGGATAGAGGGTATAATTTCCTCTATAATATTCTTTTTTATACTTAAAGAAATGTATGTCTATTCATACCAATACTCGTAGTAATAAAATTCAAACTCATTCTAATATTTATAGGATTTTGAGTAATTCATTACCTAAATAATTATTAAATTATTTTTAAATATATAATATAAGTATATAATTACGATAAATCAATATACATTTTATTCAAAAATATCATACATTAAAAATAAAAATAAAAAATTACAATAAAAATACTAAAAAAGTTAAATAATTTAAAAGTTATCTAATTCTCCAAATGCAACATATTAGATACATCATAATTAATAAGTTTAGCTACATAACTTCTAACATTGTACATCTAACTTAAAAAAAATTGTTAAAAATAGTTAACATTGAAACAACACAAACAAAAATGTTGAAAATAGTTAATAAAGTTGAATAATTACTGTAATCCTTATTTATTTATATGTTTATACTTATTTTAAAAACTATAATAGTCATATATACTATAATACCATAAGTTAGCCTAGTCAATTTTAGACCAAATATTAATTTACGTTGAATTGTGTATTTGGTGCATTTTTATATATAAGGCATGGATATGAAAGGGTTTAAGTATGAGTAAAACTTAATATTTCAGATAGATTATAGATACTAGATTTAAGTATAAGTAAAATTCAATATTTCGGATAGGGTATAGATACATGTAGAGATGTGGTATTGCACTACATATCCTACCAAAACCCAATATTATTTTTACATATATCAATTTATATATACCATTACCCATAGGGCGGCTTAACTCAAAATAAAACCTTAAGCAAATATAAAATGAAAAGTAATTATCTTTATTTCTAAAAGATAATTTTTATATATTATAAAATGATAAAATTACAAAATAGTGTTAAATCAAAATTATGGTAAAAAGAAAGTAGTACTCGATATAAGTGAAAATAATAATAAAAAAATAACCTAGAACAACCAACCAATTTCACACATCAAATACTTCCACCCCAAATTATCCATAAAAATCTCAAATTACATAAAAGTAGAAAATAATTATATTTAAGTAGAAATAAAGAAAAATACCTTGTCAAATATTAGATATTCGAAATGATGGAAATGCCCATATGGTTGAAATGATCTTGAAAATCACTTTTTTTTTTTTTTGGCATAATTTAACATGCAGAAGGCAGAAGCAAAAGAATAATTGAAATAGTCTTTGTCTTGGTTTGTTTTTGGTAGAAAAATGATGGAAACAAAAGAGATTTTTTATTTATCATATACATGTAAAGTAACGTTAATTCCATTAGTAAATGAAATAAAAATACTTATTTCTTTAACTTTATAAATTTTCTGCACGTAAATGGGGTCTTCCAAAACTAATATTTAACAAATATAAAACTAAAAAAAATTACTAAAATATTTAAATATTTTAAAACCATGTGGCCGTAGCTAAGACAATCCAATCAACTTGGATATTGTCTGCTTTGACTGAATAAAATTCAACTGATACCTACAAATAGAATACAAATTGTTATCCCTAATGTACAACTAGTATATATTAGTATTGATTTGAATTAAAAATAAAATAAAATATTTGACGTCTCAAATCATAATAAAATTGTCAATAATTTTGGAATCCTTAATAAATAAGATCAATTTTTTATAAAATATATTAAATACCAAATTTAAGTTTTTAAGTATCAAAATATTTGACTCGAAAAAATCTAATCAAATATTAAACTTTTTATATAATTTTAAATACATTTCATACTATAAATAATATTTCAAAATAATCAATCAATTTCAGCTAGAAATCAAACCCAGACAATTCAATTTTTTTTTTTAACATTAATAAATGAGTTTTCTTTATCCGTTCAAACAAAGTTTGAATATTTATTCGAGTCGGGTTCAAACATAAAATAATAATAATAATAATAATAAACCTCAATCAAACAAAAGTCAAGTTTCGTGTCTCTAATCAAGTCAAACTGAAGCTCAATACTATATTGAGGATGTGTTTGATATTGTTGTTGAGAGGTTAAAAAAATACTTTTAAATTTTTTTTTATTTTATTGATCGATTTTTATTATTTTTTATAAACTGTTTTTTCAAATCTGCTTTTAGAAAAAATATCAATTTACTTGTTTATATTTAAAAATAATTTTAAAAAGCAATTTTAATAAAATATATATATATAAATTTTTGTTGGAAAGCGCCTACACAATGCCAAACGGGACCGGCCTTAATTACACCCCCTACTTAAAACTTTGCAAATATAGCTTCAATTTGCACATACGAATCCACACATAAAGAGAGCACTCCGGAGGTATGCACGGGAACAACTATAAAACGTCCCAGAAGAATCAAAAGGCACGACAAAATACTTAAAGAAGAAATCGTGTTAGCAAAAGGGCAACCTCTTCAACATTTTTTCATTTACATCAATGCAAGAACAAAAGAACCATGTATTCAACTAATATTTTTTCCTCCTTTCCCCATCAAGGATGTAGTTACTACTTAGTGAACTTCAGCACATCAGTTTATATTTGTATGTGAAAGACTGACTCAGTTCCTTCGTGCCAAAGCTGCGGCAATCCCACCCGCAACCAGTCCCACAGCTGCAGTAGCAATGCCTATCCCGATCAAACCATCTATGCACAAACGACAAATGCAGAGGAAAACAAATTCAGTTCCAGTTCAATGTTGTTATTGGATTGGGAGGAGGAAGGTAAGTTGTGACTGACTATTGGTTACCTTTTTTTATCTGGTTTTCAATTGCTTTCTTAAGGTACTGTGCCTGTCTAAACTCAGGTTCAATCTACAAGGAGACCATGCCCTTGTCATACAACTAGACTAAATACAGAATGAAAAAAATTAAAAAGTCTGTCATAAGAGTTGAACATTAGATGCATGAGTTTGTGTTCTCAATGATCAAGCAGCTCCAGAGAAAACTGGTGTTTTGCTGTAACTAGATTTTACAAAATGCATTGATGCACAAAATACTGTTCAAAATATTGGAATGAAGAATGAATCACAGGAAACAGAACACTTGTTCTTTGAAATAAAGAGAAAATTACACTGAGCAATTTATGAACACAACAATCAATAATGATATGCAAGTTAAAAGATTAAGAAATGTGGACACCGTACCTTCAAACATTCTTCCACTAGCTCCCTGCTCTTTGAATAGTCACTGCTTCTATAATACCCAACAGCTAGAAGATAAAGGTTCTCTCTTAGTTTCAGAGGATTGCTGCTACTGTTGCCGAGAGAAGCTGCAAATATGAATTTGTTGCAAATCCTATCACCAATTTATGGCAATAAAACCATAATAGAACATGCAGACGAGTACAGAAGTTTGAACATTAGCATTTCAATGGCAAATATTAACCCAAAGGAAAACAGTGTGCATGTGTGTCTGTGAGAGAATAGGAGGGAGGGTCAAGGATGATTTGCATCAATATATTTACATTCAAGCATTGCTATGCCACGATGTACATCCTCTGGTTGTCTTGAGTGCACAAGAGCCCATGATAAACGCATGATGCACTCATTCTTAAGCCCATCATTGGAACCTTTTTGAGCTTCAAGTACCTCATGTTCGCAACCCTATGTGCACAAGTTAAAAATAAATAGATTGAGTACACATAATCAAGCATCACATGAATGTTGAGCTTACAACCGCAGTCAGTAAAAACCACACAGGGCAACAAGAGATTCTAGAATATTGTGAAACTAAGACGAAAAGAAGGCTAAATTGATATGGAACCCTAACATATCATTACATAATTGAAAACACGAAAGGGGCAATATAAAACTTCTCAATCTATGAACAGCTATAAATTGCATCTCTATGCATAAATGCTTGTAAAATCATTAGTAATTTTCCATAAAGCCCTCAAAACTAAGAAATTATCATCTCGAAATATTGAGTAGCTCCGATAATTCTAAAAAATTTGGAAGCATTTCATTAACATGCATTTTCAGTAAAACCCTAATTGGCACCATCATCAATTTTCAGTAAAACCCTAATTGCAATCACCATTATCATCAAAACTTTTCCGCTGAATATTTGTTTCATATCCAACAAAAAATTTAAAAAAAAAAAAAAGAAATATAATTCTCTAGAACTGATAGAAGAAAAGAAGAATTTACGGCGATGATGTCGCCGTCGCACCAAGGGATCTGATCGGCGCCGGTGAAGAAGTTGGCGGCGGATTCAAGGAATTTCCCAATCTTTGCTTCCATAATGTGTTTTGTTTTTTGAATTCCAAAGCAAACACAGAATATAAAATGACAGAAAAAAGTCTGAAACCAACTGTGGGCGTTTAGTTATTATAATGGATTTAAGGGACCAAATGTAATTTCAAACTATCGTAAATTACCAAAACCCTCGGTTTTGCAGATTTTTTCTTTTTTTTTTGCCGGAAATATATTGTTATGATAATATTATATAAGTTATTCTTATTTTTATAAATAAAAATTCTTATAAAATAGTACTCTATTTCTATTCCTATTTTTGTAACCATTATAAATAACTTTACAATTAATGAAATTAGATACACACATAAATTATTCTTTTCTATTCTTTTTTTATTCTTTTTTTTATATTTTATAACACGTTATCAGTAAGAGATATTTTATTTTAATTTTTTTTTTCTTGTGTTGAAAGAGGAGGAAAACATGGATGATAGAAAAAGGGGAAGGGAAAGTAGTGAAGAAAGTTAGTTTTCCATTATTTGGGAAACCAAGGAAAATCATGAGTTTATTTTCCTTCTCTAGCACACAAAAATCATATCTTCTCAATTTGAGGGAAAATGTGAAGAGAAATAAGAAATCTTATATTAAATTATGATCGTTTTTTTATTGATAATAACAAATAAAATACTATCAAAAAAGTTAAAAGACAAATTTATAATTTCATTGATTATAACTTTATTTCCTTCTTATTTTATATTCTTTTCCAAACAAGGAAACATAACTTTGATTTTTCTACTCCTCTTTTATTTTCTTCTCTTCCAAACAAGCAAACAGAAAAATAACAATTTTCTTTCCTCTTTATTTTCTCTATAATTTTGCACCCTAATTTCTTTCCTCCTTTGATTTTGTTCCCAAACAAAGTATTAAAGTTGGTTTCATTAGTTTGTAAGCATACGGTATACCTATGCACTTTTCTTTTACATCGACACATATATACTTATGCACTTTTCTTTTGCATCTAAACATTTCACTTGGTTGGAAAATTTATTTTGCAAAAACGTGTATCTAATATAACCTTATCAGTAGTTTATATGTACATATGTTTCATACTTAAGAAAAATGTGTATATACATATATATGTATGGAAGGAAGGGGGATAAGTAAATTTATGTAAGAGACCTCACTAAATTTTCTAATTGTGCATCTATAATGGGTAATATGGTCATTTATTAATTAAATAATATAATTATCTAATTATATTTAATTTAAATAAAAAATGATGAATTCAGTTAGAATAAGAAAAAAATAAAATAATTATTATTCAATATATAATTAATTATATTTAATATCTAATTATATTTAATTTAAACAAAGAAAGAAAATTTAATTAGAATAAGAAAATAATAAAATAATTATTATTTAATAAATAATTAATTATATTGTAAATTTATAATTATATAATTATTGTCATTAAATAATTTAATTATCTAATTATATTATTTTAATTTAAATAAAAAAGAACAAATTTAATTAGAATAAGAAAAGAATGAAATAATTATTATCTAATATAATTAATTATATTTAATTTAAATAAAAATCAATTAGAATAATTTTTTTTTATAATTTTTTTAATATTAAGAAGCTTTTTGGCCAATTTATTAATATTTGAAAAAAATTAAGAATTATTCCAAACATAAAAAAATATTTTTTTTAGAAGTTAGAAAATTCTAATTTTATTTTAATTATTTAAATATTAATAAACTAGAGAAATTTTAATTTGACTTTCATTATGTAAATTATTATTTTATCTCATTATAAATTTTAAAATTAGTTATTTTAATCATTAGTAATAATTTGTATGTTCTCAAAAAAATAATAATAGTTTGTATAAATGAATTCAATCAGAATAATTTATTTTTTTATGTTATTTTGAATATTAAGAAGTTAGAAAAATTCTAATTTGATTTTGATTGTTTGAATATTAATAAGAGAAATTCTAATTTGACTTTGAAAATTTTTATTATAGATTAGAAATTTTTTTTTAGATTCTATGGGAAGATGCAGTAGAAAAAGAAATACTAAATAAGAGTTTCATTTAATAACAATGAGCAAAATTTTATTATTGCATTATCAATGTTAAAATTTTTATCTATAATGGTATGTTCTTCTCTACAAAAAAATCAATTTGTTTGCAATTCTATAAATATTTAAATTTAAAATTTGTTTTTAAAAATTTTTATATTATCGTTGAAATTTAACTATCAACATTGAAACACTTAATTTAAATTTAACATTTTTTGTAATTTTATGCGATAGCCGAATTTCAACTGTCAACATTGAAGATTAGTACTATTCAAATTAATTCAAATATATCAGAAGTTCATGAGTTAAAAAATTTGTGAGTATATTATTTTTAAATTTATCTTTAATAATTTTAAAAGCCTATTATTTATTTATAAAAATACTAATATCATTGTAATTTATGAAATTATTAGTTATGATGATATGACGTAAGGGTGATGAAAAACATTTGTAATCAAATATAAAAAAAATTTAGACAAGCACCAAAAGTGAGTCTAAAAGAAATGCAAGAAAAGCATTTCAAGTAAATAAATGATATATATAGATAAATACTTGAATTTGTTATATTTATATACTAATATATATTTTTTAAATTTGAATTTTGCACAAAATATACAACTAAAGTTTATCCTATGGGATTAGAAGGGAAACGAAGAAGTGGTAAATACAATAATGATGATACTAAATATGTTAATAAGTATTTGTTTTTCTCATTATTAACAAATATTTGTTTTAAATCATAGGTATATATTAAAATTTTGAGTATTTGATAAAGATATAAATGTTCATATAACTCTATATAAAAATGCTTGAATATTGATTTGATGAGCAATTAGTGAATATAAAAAATTTTATAGATGTATGCTTTCGTAACATGTTATATATATTAATGCAAAGTTTAGTTAATCATATATTTATTATATCACTTCTTATTTTGAAATTTTATTATATCTTATTTTTTATTTATATTGTAAAAAGAAAAAAACTATAGCAAATTTTATAAGAAATTGATTGGTATGAAGGAAAAAGAATATTATTTTCTCGTGAGATTAATTAAACAATATTATCTAAAAGATGAAATTAAAGTTTTCATTATAAAAGAGATTCAAGATGTATCAATGATAGAAACAAAAATAATAAATATTGAAGAGAAATAAGAAGATGAACAAGCTCCACTACTAAGAAAAAAGATCAAGATCAAAAAAGATTAAAAATTTATAATTATAGCATGATTGTTTTCTTTTATAGGAAAAATTATTTAATTTTTTATTAATAATAACAGTAAACCAATTTATTTGTTTAAATATAATTTTAATTTCTAATAATAATAGTTAATTTATTATTTTATAACAATATATTACATTATATTTACTATATTTTGATATTTAATACTAAATTTGCAAAAATATAGGTTGTCACAATAGAACAAATTTATGTGGTTAGAATTAATAATCTATTGTCAATATGTTTATAATACTAAGTTAATTACTATATATTTTTTCAAAGGCAAGAAAATGAAAAATTAGTAAATAATTTTAAAAATTTATCTTTAAAAATGAAATTATTATTTATATTTTTTAATTAACAAATCCAAATGAATAAAAACAATGTTAATAATAATCAAAAGGTTTGTTTTCTCACAAAACCAAATAATACAAAGTTTATTTTTGGATAAAAGAAGAAAAAATAAGCAATCTTCACACTTGCTAAGGAATGATTAAACTCAACAATTTTTCTTTTTTTTTTTTTTTTGCATGTTTTGTCTATTAATAGCAAAAAATTAATTTATAGTTGCTTTTTGATATTCTTTCTATTTGCTAAGTAAATAAGAACTAATCCAATATTCAAACTATTAAATCTTTTGAAGGAATAAAACTATTAAAAATTTCAAATTATTATATTATCAAATAAATTTCAACTTACATTAAGAAAAATCTTTATTCAAAAAATAAAAAGATAAAAGTATGACATTTAAAAAATAAATATAGATAAATAAATAAATCCCTAAATCTACTCAAATTTCTTAGAGTTTTGCAATTAAGTAACATTTACAACTTGATTTCCTTGATGAGATTGTGTGTAATGGTCCGTCATCTAGTTCTGGTGGAGGTGTGGAGGAACCGTTCTCTGATAATGAAGATGCAGGTGGGACAGTTATGTCTTTGCATCAGGAGGTGCAATTTGAACATGTGGGTAAGTCGCAGATGGAAGAACAAAATCGTGATTTTGATGGGCAATGGGTTACTTGTAAATGGAGTGCGCTTTTTTGCTGAGAACAGAACAAAGAGTCTTGGTTGTGAATTAGAGTCTGTATTGCCTAGGGTTAATAATGGGGTGAGGGTTGTTCAATTTCATACTTCAGAGGTTCAATTGGAAGCTCAAAGGTGGAAATTTGCGTTGATAAGTAGTATGGTGGATGATTGACCTAGTTTCTGCAAAATTGAAAGTTGTGCTATCAATCGATGGTATCAATCAATGGAAAAGGTTTGGTCTCTGTTCAGTGCACAGTACAAGAAATTTGATAAAATATGATACAAAATATGGTCATAAAATGTGCCCTTTTCGTCATCAAAACTTTATGTAGACGAAAAAATTTTGTCGCAACAATCGTCATGACAAGCCATTATAAAAAGTATATGGGACAATTATTGTGTTCATCACCAAAAGATGTAGTTTTAATGACAATGATAGTAATCATCATAATTAGCATCCAAATTTTGTTATTTATTACATTATCTCGTCACCAAAAAAATCACTTTTGATGATGATAATAGTTATCATCATAAAATTTTATAGATTTAGTAATGCTAAAATAATCATAATGTACAGTCACTTTTTATCACTTACAATAGTATTTCGTCATTGAAAAAAGCATTTTTAATGACAATATTGTCATTTGTCATCAATATTTAAATGTTTAGAAATAATAAAATCAATCGTCATGAAATTTTATGATATTTAGTGACACTAATAATGCCATAATTAATGTTTAATTTGTATCACTTTCTATTACATTTTGTTAATAAACACATTATTTATAATGATGAATTTTAAAATCATCACTATATCTTAAATTTTTTATGCCAAAAATACAATTGTCATCATATTTTCTCTATTTTAAGTGACAAAATAATTGTCACAATTAATTTAAGAATTTATTTCATCTTAATGCAAATATTGTCATTCTAAGTTTTATTTTGTTGACGAAATACTAATTGTCACAAAATAATATAAATGATGACAATAGTCAAGTTATAGTCAAGTTATAATTTGTTTATAATTTCATAAACAACTAAACAAGTAAACACATCAAAGTCCAAATCTAACTAAAGCAAATTGAAAGTGATTTTGTTTCTCTTGGAGCAATTATCACAAAAATGTAAAAATCATTGTAGTTGCATTACTGTAAAAATAGTAGAACATCCAAAATGATTGATAAAAAAAAATATTAAAAGAAAAAATAAAAAAAATGATAGATTCAAACAAAAAGAAAATCGAAAAATTAAGAAAAATATATTAAAAAATGGCAGATAAAAAAACACAGTATAATAAAAGAAAATTTGAAAATGAAAAATTAAAAAGTCATATTCAAAAATGAAAACTACAAATAAAAAGAGAAAAAAATTTCATTCCTTAAATAAAAAAAATTGACATATCAATTTTTTTTTTTTTTTTTTTATAGCAAATCTAACGCAAATAGATAAAGGGAAGCAGGAGAACCAAATGATAAAGAATATGAGAGCCAAGAAAAAAGTGCCGACTGGGAGCAAATCTAACAAATATTTAAAAGACAAGAATGAGAGTGAGAGGGAAAAAGTGTTGGCCGCGCCTAAGTTAAAGATTTGAGGGTTTCATTTCTTTGGCAATTAAAAATAAAAAATTAAAATTAATATTGTACTTTTTAATTTGTAGTTATTTAAGGAAGCAAAATTCAAGTTATTATCTTACAAATGATTCATTGTTTGATTCAAGTTTTTGTTTCAATATTATATTTTTCGCTTGAATTTATATATATAATTTTTACATATATTATATATTAGTAATTTCTATCTATGTTTTTTTAAGAGTTATTATAAATTAACAACTAAGAGTATTTTTTTCTCTTGAATTTATATAAATAATTTTTGCATATATTATTTATTAATAATTTTTATCCATATTTTTTAGGAGATATTATTATTATTATTATTATTATTATTATTATTATTATTATTATTATTATTATTATTATTATCATTATTATACAATTATATATATATATATATATATATATATATATATATATATAACCGCTAAACTATGAATCAATACATGAAAAATTAATATACCAAATAATGCTAATACATTTACAATAAATTTTAGATTAGGTCATATCAAACTTGCATAAAAGTAAATTCCAAACTTGATCCATAACATTTGGGATCATTTCATGTTTAAGTTTGAAAGGAAAAAATTTATGTCCAAATCGAGTAAATCAATGAGTTAATAAGTCTACTCATAGCTAATAATTTGAAAGACAAATCAATTTTGCCAATTTATATTTATTAATTATTATAATACAAAATAATTTATTATTATAAAGGTTTATTTATTTGTTCCATGGTATTATTAATATTTCTAAATGGATATAATTAAAATTATTATTTCATCACCATAAAAAAGAATAATGACAAATTCTCATATATATACTAAATATAACATTGCATCACAATATTTTTTTGTCATAAATTAATTTCATTTCATTATTAATACTTTTGAATGAATAGTCACCATAGTATCAAATTAAACAATTATACTGTTTTGAATTTATCACCATATGTCTCATTTGATGATGCTCTTTTTTGTCGTACATTAATTTTGTTTTGTCAACATTACTTCTAAATGAACATAATTATGAATTGTGCATTTCATCACCATAGCATTAATAAAATAGTTACCAATTCTTCATTCGTCACTATAGGTCATATTAGATGATGTTCTTTTCCATCACAAATTAGTTTTATTATGTCATTAATACCTTTGATGCACTTAATTACAAATTATGGTTTTGTCATCATAAATTCTTATTTTATTTTGATATTGGTAGTCATAAATTAATTCAAATTCATCATAAAATATCTAAATAAATATAGTTACAAATTATTGTTTTGTCACCATAAAGTCATCTTCAATGATGCTCTAATTTGTCATATTCAGTGACTTTATTTTTCACCATAAAGTCATATTCAATGATGCTCTAATTTATCATGAATTACTATAATTTAGTCACTAAAGATAGTCCCTCCAAAAATTTTAGAGAGAAATATTACCTCCAAATAAAATTATGATGATTTTTAGTCTTCGTCACTAAATGTTATATTTCGCGATGAATTAATTGATTTATAATCATGAAATTATTAAAGGTCACAAAAAAAATTAAATTAATGACGATTTACATTGTTTGTCATAATAAATTAACATTTGTGACAAAATTTTATATGTAATAATAGAATTTGTCATAAAATGTACAATTTCTTGTAGTGGTATCTTATTAAGGAGAATGTGTTTTTATTTAATTTTGGTAATGAAATGGATAAAATGAGTGTTTTGAATGCTGGAACATATATGTTCAATTACAAGCCTTTGATTCTGAGGGAGTGGAAACCTAAAATGAAAGTTGATTTAGAAATTACTAAGGTTCTAATTTGGTTAAGCTTCCTGGTTTGCCTTGGGAATTCTGGTCACTGCAAATGCTAAGTAGAATTAGTAGTGTGTGTGGGGTGCCTCTTTTTATGGATCAATGAACTAGGCAGAAGTCAAAATTGGGTTTTGCTAGGATCTTGATGGACATAAATATTATTAAGGAGTTCCCAGATCACATTGTTTTGGAAGACAAGCATGGGGTTCAATTTTCCCATACTGTTGAATATGAATGGGTGCTTAAGAGGTGTTCTATGTGTCATAAAATAGGACTCCTTAAAGCAAAGTGTCCTAAATATGAGAAGTCAGTTTGGGTTGCTAAAGTAGGAAAGGATTCAAAAGGAGACACTGGAGGTTCATATAGGTTACATTCTAAAGTAGAGGGTGGTATAAGTGTTCCTAATAAAGATAATGAAGTATCTCAAGGAAGTTTATAGTAGGGATCTAGTTCTGCTTCTAAGTCTAATGATGGATCATATGTTGAGATGTATTCTGGAGATGATGTGAAGGAGAGTGATAAGCAAGATTGGATTTTAGTCACTAAAGGAAAAGGGAAGGGAGCTATTAGTACTCTTCTTGTACTTCCTGTGGTGAATGTTTTGGGTAAGGAAAAGCTTACTTCTCAAAAGGTAGTAGGTGTTATTTGTCAACAGCCTAAAAGAGAAATCAGACCCTCTGATAGGGGAAAATGACAGCCTCATAGAATATTAGGAGTCTTAGTGACCCCATGAAGCAATCAAAAGTTTAGAACCTGTTTGCTCAAAAGAAACTGCTACTATTGGGTATCTTGGACACTAAGGTTAAGGTAAAGAATTTTGATATGGTTTAGAAGGGTTTGAAGTTAAATCGATGGGGATGTTTAACTAATCAGGATTTTACACTTTCAGGTAGGATTTAGGTGGTGTTTAATGAAGAATTGGTGTCTATGACTCGGCTGCAGATGATTGATCAATTATTACGTTGCTAGGTTTAGATTAAGGGTAAAAGTTTCTTTTGGACTGTGCTTTATGCTCCAAATGATGCTTTTAATAGACAAAATTTATGGGCTACTATTTGTAATATTGCTTATTCAATACAAGGTCCTTGGCTTATTCAGGGTGACTTTAATGTTGTTCTAGATAGTTAGGAGAAAAAAAGGGGCAATAAAGTTGACTGGGATGTGAGTAGTGATTTTGCTAATTGTTTGTTACAGGCTAGTTTGATAGAATTGAGAGGAAAGGGAGGTCTTTTTACTTAGACAAATAATCAAGAAAGGGCTATAAGTATTTGGTGTAAATTGGATAGGTGCTTAACTAATATTCAATGGTTTGATGAGATAGGTTGGGGCGAGTATGATATAATTTCCCCAGGTATTTTAGATCATTCTCCTATTGTGATCTATAATTCAATAGTTCCTATTCAGAATATAAAAGTTTTCATATTCTAAAATATATGGATATCTCACCCTAATTTCCATCAAATTATGGAAGAGGCTTAGAGAAAGGAAGTTCATGGGACTGTTATGTTTTAGGTTTGGAGGAAGTTTTATTTTGTTAAGCAGTAATTAAGGAAGCTTTATAGAGCTGCATTTTCTGAAATTTCTAGTAGAGTGGCAAAGTGTAAAGTTGTGTTTGCAGATTTACAAGCAAATATTCAGGTTGGTCCTCTTAATCCCTTGCTACTAGAAGAGGAAAGAGTTGTGTTTCTTCATTTTAAGGATCTCTTTAAGCAAGAGGAGAGTTTCTATAAGCAAAAAGCTAGGGTTGACTGGATGCATTTGAGGGATGCTAATACAAAGTTCTTTCACTATTCTATGAAGATGAGAAGGGAGAGGAATAGAATTTCCAGGTTAAAATTAGAATCTGGTGATATTACTAATGATCAAAAGGTTATCAATGAAACCATCACTAGTTTCTATAAAAAGTTGTTGGGGGAGGAAAGTAGTAGAGAACACATTAAGTCTAATGTGATTAATAGTGGACCTAAGGTCAGGGAAGAGGATAAGAGTTTGCTAATTGTAGATATTCAAGACAAGAAATTTTCAATGCTCTCCATAGTATAGGAAGTGAAAAAGCTCTAGGTATTGATGGTTTTAATAGTCTATTCTTTAAAAAGTGTTGGGATATAGTGGGTAAGGATGTGTGTTATGTAGCAAGGGAATTCTTTATTTCTAGAAGGATTCTTAAGCAAGTCAATGCTACAACTCTTACCATAATCACAAAGATCAATAATCCAGCAGGTCTTAAAGATTACAGACCCATTGCTTATTGCACAGTGTTATACAATTATTTCTAAGGTGTTGGCAAATAAGTTAGATAAGGTTCTTCCATACCTTATAAATCTTGCTCAGTCAGCTTTTGTATAAGGAAGAAGTATAATGGATAATGTGCTATTACCTTATGAACTTGTTAGGAATTATCTTAAGACTCATAGAAAAGCATTATGTGCTATGAAGATAGACCTTAGAAAGGCCTATGATTTAATTAATTGGGATTTTTTAGACGAAGTTCTGATTGGATTAGAGTTACCAAATGTGTTTATTGCCTGGATTATGCAATGTGTGAGAATGACTAGCTTTTCTCTTATGCTTAATGGTTCTTTTGAGGGGTATTTTGTGGGTAAGAGGGGAGTTAGACAAGGAGATCCCATGTTACCTCTGTTCTTTGACATAGCCGCTGAGTACTTATCTATATGTTTGAAAAAGGATACCAGTAGTAGGTTTCAATTTCATAGTGGTTGTGAAGAATTGAAATTGAACCATTAATGTTTTGTTGATGACCCTTTTATATTTATTAGTGATGACAAAGATTTTGTATACTGTATTAGTGGTATGTTAGATCATTTTTAGGCTGTCTCAAGTTTACAAGTCAACTCTGATAAAAGTCTTGTTTATTTTAGTAGAGTTCCTGAGGATGAAAAAAAGGGCATTTTAGAGGTTTTGAATTTTAAAAAAGGTACTCTTCCTGTTAGATTCCTTGGTGTCCTTTTGATTTCCACAAGATTGAAGAAGCATCATTGTTCTATTCTTCTTGAGAAGCTCACCGTTAGGATTGGGGCTTGGGCTTTTAAATTTCTGTCTTATGCAGGGAGGCTTCAGCTACTCACTTCTGTGTTACAGAGCATGCATGTTTATTAGGGATATATCTTTCTTCTGCCTAAGTCAATGATTAAGGCATTAAAGCCAAATGCAAAGACTTTCTTTGGTCTGGGTATGACATGAAAAAGTGCAGACCTGTAACTTGGAAAGCAACGTGCTTTCTTATGAAAAAGGAGGACTAGGGGTTAAAGACTTAGCTATTTGGAATAAGTTGCTATAGGAAAGCATATTTGGTGTTTAATCACAACAAAATCCTCTTTATAGGCTTCATGAATTTAGAAAACCAAGTAGTCAAAGCTTAGTTTCTAAGGCATTACTAAGCCAAAGCTAGGTTTAAAGGAGTCTTTTAAATCTAAGAGGAATTTTCAAGCAATTCTATGATTATAAAATCCAAGGTGGTAAGCAAACTTGCTTTTGGTTTGATCCTTGGATATATGGGTAGGCTATTGTTGATATTTTTCCAAATATAAGCATTTCTGACTCTAAGATTAGGAAGGATGCAATTATGGCTACAGTATAGAGAGGACATGCTTGGAAACTCCTTGATCCAATTGATGATGTAACCAGGTTTGCATGGGAAATGGTTACTCTATAGTCCTCTATTATAGAAGGAGAGGATTTGATTAGATGGTGGCCTGCTAACTTTAGTGCTTATATTATTACAAGTGGCTGGGAGAGTTTAAGAGATAAAAAGGAGTAGGTTGTGTGGAGGAAATTGGTATGGGGGCCTAGACACATTCCAAAGCATAGTTTCATTCTTTTGCTTGCCATGCAAAAGAGACTAGTAGTTAAAGATAGATTGTATAGATGGGTGCTCATTATTGATGACATGAATTATCTGTGCAATGAGTAAACTGAAATAGTAGAGCATTTATTCTTTGCCTATTAGTTCTCATCAGTAGTATGGAGGAGGGTTTTAGAGAAGTGTGGTGTTGATAGAGGGCCTTTGGATTGGAGACGAGAGGTAAGTTGGATGTGTAGGAAAGCTACTGGGAAGAAATGAAGTTTAAGAATTAAAAGGGTGGCATTCACAGCTATGGTTTATTTCATTTGGCTAGCAAGGAATGCTATCATGTTTCAACATGTACAACATTATGAAGAGCAGGTTAAACTGCTAAGTGTAAATGCTTATGTACAGGGGATAGGTGGGTATAGCATTCTTTTATTGGTTGTTTTGTTTATTGCAAGCTATTTGTTTGTAGCTAGTTTTTTGGTGTTTTTGTTTTTGTTTACCAACTAGTCTACTTGTTTTGATGTATTCTTTCCTTTTGGCAATAATATCTTTTGTCCAAAATAAATAAATAAATTTAGTCCAAAATATCTAATACAATATATATAAATATATAAACAAGTAATTTTTTAATATGAACCGAAAAAGATAAAAGTTAAATCAAATTTTATATTTATTTGAACAAAAAGATATCTTTATTTTATATTTATTTTAGATTTAATAGTCGAATCATCATAAATTATAAAATTTTTTTCTTATTTTTTATTCATTCTATCCACTAACACTAAGACTCACACTAATACAAATAAGTATAAAATCCAAATATAACACAATATCCCCGAGCTCCATTGCTTATTTCAAGAATAATATATTACTTTTTCACATATAATTTAGTGCATTTGCGTGACTTTGTAATTATAAAAAGTCAAATTAGATTCAAATATTTTATTTATAAAATTTCATAAATACTCAATTTTCTTAAATTTGAAAAAGTTTTATTTAAATTGGATATAGAGAATATTGAATAGTGATATCAAATATAACAACAAAAAAAATATATGGATTGTACTAAAAAATAGTTTCTAAACATATTGTTACCAAATGGCTTACCGTCTCATAAGTTAGAATTAAAAATTAATTGTCTCATAATATTGCTTAATGGAACCAATATGGTGTGAAAAATATTTTATAGAGATGTTATACATGCAAAAATAATAATAGGACAACATACAAAAAAATATGTCCTATTACCCAAGATACTCCTGACACCAGCTAAAAATGAGGAATTCATTTTAAAAGAAAACAGTTCTCTATATGTCTTTTATTTTGCAATAACTATTGATAAAATACAAGGACATAATAATACCTAATGTAAATATGTATTTATCATGAATAATTACATGTTGTATTGTCAAGAGATTTTGAACATCTATTATGAAAATATTAGTCAAAAGTGAAAAGCTAAATAAGAAAAAAGCAACTTATATTAAGAATGTACTTTGAAAAGAAGTTTTGCTATCTAATATATACCATAATTTAAAAAACAATATCACATAATATTCATTTAATTTATTTACATTTCATATAGCATTTATAATAATATTTAAAATATAAATTTTTATAAATTAAATTATATTTTAAAATAAATTGTAACGAGTCATAATGAAAATTAACATGAAAAGCACGTTATATATATATATATATATATATATATATATATATATATATATATATATATATATATATATATATATATATATATATATGATATACTATTATAATAATAAATTTCCAATTATTATTATATATTGTTATTATTTTAATAATAATTTTATTATCATTTTTATGAAAATATTATTATTTGATGTTATTTAATTTTCATTAAGTAAATATAGTTTCTGGAGGACTTGTATTCTAAATTCCTGTATAATTAAATAATTTAATGCAATTCCTGAAAAATTAGCATTATCTATAGTTCTTGAAAAACTAATTAAATAAATAAATAAAATATAAAATTCATAAAAAAAATTGGTATCTTAAGTTCCTGAAGAATTATATATCCTAAATTCTTAAAAATCTAGTATCCTAATTTCCTATGTTCCTAAAGAACTAAATATATTATTTATAAGTCTTTAAAACACTAATTTAATTATGATATCATTTTACATATTACTTATCTTTGTACAGACAATGTTGAATATGACGAAACTCAAATGTGGCCCTCAACATCACAGACAAAAATTATTGGTCATGGATACTAGATGTCAAAATACATCTAGATGTTATAGGTCATGGAAAGACAATAAAAAATGAGAATAAAAAATCTCTATAAAATTGCGCCAAGGTAATGATTTTCCTTGGTTATCATCTCTATGAAGGACTAAAACTTGAATATTTGACAGTTTAAAATCCATTAGTTCTTTACAATAATTTGAAAGAAATATATGACCATCATAAATCTGTAATCCTTCTAAAGGCTCATTATGAATTGGTGCATTTATGATTACAAGATTTTAAAACTGTGAATGATTATAATTCTATAATTTTCAAAATTAGTTCTAAATTGAGATTATGTGGAGAAAATATTACTAACCATGATATATTAGAAAAGATATATGCTATTTTTTATACCTTGAATATGCTCCTGCAGCAATAATATTGAGAAAAAAGTTTTATGAAATACTTTGAATTAATTTCATGTCTTCTTGTTGTAAAGCAAAATAATGAGCTCTTATTGAAAAATCATGAAACTCATCCAACTAGTTTTACTCCATTCCCTGAAATAAATGAAACAACATATAATAATGTTGGGCATAGATAAGGAAGAGGATGAAGACATAATAGTGGTAGAGAATGTGGTCGAGGTTATGGCCAAAATTATAATAATAACAATCATGGTGGTTATAGAAATATTAATGCATCTTCTCACCAGAAGTGGAAGAATCATAAAGAGAAAGAGAACAATGGATCAAAGCAACATTCAGAAAATTAATGCTATCCATGAGACATGAAAGGGCATTGGTCTTGTACCTGTTGTATACTAAAATGTCTTGCTGATCTTTATTAAGAGTCCTTGAAAAAGAAAGGCAAAAATGTAGAAGCAAATTTGACAAACAGCAATGATGTTTTTGGTGATGATTCTATTAATGTCACTTATTTAGACGTTTCAGATTTCTTTGAGAATCCTAAAGGAAAAATAGATCATTTAATTGGTGATGGCAATATAAATGCCTGATGATTATATGAGTTTCTTTAGTTACTTAGTTTGTTTTATTTTTAGTTTTTTCAAATTTGAACATTTAGTTTGAAATTTGGATAACTCATTAGTTTGAAATAATCTATATTTTGTGTTTATCTATGATTTCTTGGTTTGATTTTTATATTGACTTATTATTATTATTTTTCATGTTTCTTATGAATATATTTTATTTTTGAGAAGATACTATGGATCCTACTCAGTCATTAGTAGGATTTAAAACAAAGGATGCAGGCTTGTGTCTTGCAAATTGTGATACTACGCATACCATATTAAAAGATAAAGAAATATTTCTCATTTAATAATGGGAGAAATTTATGTTAATACAATATCTAGTAGTAAAAGAATAATTAAAGGCTCTAGAAGAGCAAATATATTACTACCTGGAGGGACACATTTCTCTATTAAATATGTATTATTCTCTCCCAAATCTCCCAGAAATTTATTAAGTTCTAAAGATATTTGCCGAAATGGATATAATGTTGAGATAACAAATGTGAATAATATAGAATATCTCTATACTATAACCTTCGTAATAGACAAGAAATGTGTATTGGAGAAATTATCTGCTTTCTCTTCTGGCTTAGATTACATATATATGCGCATAATTGAAATAAATGTGGTAGTAAACCAAAAGTTTACAGACCCAAATACTTTCCTTATTTGGCATGATCGACTAAGTCATCCTGGATCAACAATGACACAAAAAATCATTAAGAGCTCGTATAGCCATTCATTGAAGAACTAGAAGATTCTTCAATCTAATGAATTTTTGTGTTCGGCTTGTTCTCAAGGAAATTTAATTATTAGGTCATCACCAAGCAAAATTCAAAATGAATCACCCACATTTCTAGAACTTATACAAGGTGAAATTTGTGGACCATTTAAATATTTTATAGTGTTAATAGAGGTAATAACAAGATTGTCACATGCATGTTTATTATCAACTCAAAATATAGCATTTGTAAGATTACTTGCTCAAATAATTCAATTAAGAGCACAATTTCTTGATTATACCATTAAAATAATTCATCTTGATAATGCTGGTAAATTTATATCTCAGGCCTTTAATGATTATTATATGTCAATTAGAATAACTGTAGAGCAACCTATTGCTCATGTTTATACCCAAAATGGTCTAGCAAAATTTTTTATTAAATGGCTGCAATTAATAGCTAGACTATTACTTATGAAAACAAATCTTCCTATTTCTATTTGGGGATGTGCAATTTTATATGTAGCAACTCTTATACATATCAAACCAATTAGTTATCATAAATTTTCACCTTTATAGTTAGTTTATGGTTAGGAGTCAAATATTTCCCATTTGAGGATTTTTAAATGTGCTATTTATGTCCCTATTGCTACCCACCAAAAAGAGTTACTAAATATCATATACCAACTAAAAATGCTCTGATTAGAATTGATGTCCTAGTAGGACAATATGTTAATACTGTAGCAAATGAGTCCATGGCATGCTAGAAACGCAGTAGGCCACTCAGTTCCAAGGATAAGAATCCAAGAAAGAAAAGGGAACAAAATAAACAAAGTGATAATTTCAAAACTATTAGTACTCCTGAAAAGTCTATAATAGAAATAGTTGACATTAATGAGCAAACAACCCCAAAAAAGGTTCAGGAACCAGAAAATTATGATAAAAAAAAGATCTCAATAAATTATGTCACTTTAAGAAAAAGATGGGATCAAAATGAAAATATTGTTGATGATATATTTGCATATGTAGTAGTGCTTGAAAGAAAGTGAGGGCATTGATAGACATTGAACCTAAGTCCATCAATGAATGTCGACATAGAGATTGTAATACCCTGCCTAAAGATAGCAATTGTAAGATTTAATGCATTAAATACAATATGATGTGACTTATTTTATGTTCAAAATATGTTTTAAGATGTTTAATAATGTAAGAATTAAGTTAAGATAGTAATAGGAGATATTTTGACTGTAGGGGTATTTTAGTCATTTTAACATTAGGATAATGGACTAGGGGTATCTGAGTTAAAAATTAGGAAAATATTAAAAATAGGTTCCAAATATTACATAAAATACAATGCTTTTTGATTGAATGAAAAAGAATAAGAAACGGAAAAATGATCACGAAAATACCAAAAATAACCCTGACAGTTGGCACTGATCAGGGGTATTTTGGTCATTTAATCAAAGTTGTAAAATAAATACACTAAATTAGAGTTAAGAATATTTGGAACAAAGTCCAGTTGAGCATTTTTCCAAATTCGCAACAGAAACATGTGAAAATTGCACCGAAACCTAAAAATTGGTATTTTTTATGCAATATTAAATTAAAAAAAAAAAAAAAGCCACCCCCACCCCCCCCCCCCCCCCCCCCCCCCCCCCCCCCCCACTTTGGTTACTATACACGCCACCCTTTTCTCCAAAAGAAAAAAAAACAAAATAAATCTTCTTCTTCTTCCTTTTCTCTCAAACAAATTCAAGAATCAACAACAAATAATCAAAGTTTTCGCAAAGTAAAATTCATCTATATTAAATCTTGTTAATTTTTATGGGCTGATTATTATAGTAACTATTTTTAAAAAAAAAATTAAAATTGTTGTTGTTCAATCTTGGAAAGTTTGGCTAAGGCTAGTAGAAGGGGATTGAATTATCTTTGTGAATTAAGGTAAGAAGAATATTTTTCTCAATTTATTTTTTTTATTTTTTTTACAGCAATTAAATATGTATATAAATCATGACAATGTAGTGTTGGATTGGTTTAATTAGTAGAATGGGATGGGTATTTGTTGAATTAAGAAAAGAATTGTGCCTAGGAATGAAAAAGGAAGTTAATTGCAAACAAAAGTTTAGAGCCAATTTAACATAGAAATTATTGGAAATAAAATCCGAGTTCGAATTGTTGAGAAGTCCAAAATGGAATTTTAAAAATGTTCTTAAACATCTATGAACAATTTAAATTTGGGAACTTTCCAATTAAAGTTAATTAAGCCTAGTTTTAATTAAAATTATGTAATTAAATAAATTAATTAAATAATTAAGCAATAAAATTTGAAATTGATAACAAGAAAACAAGCAATCAAAGGATAGGTGAGTTGAAATCTTTTGAGGGGTAAACTCTAGATCTAAGAATTGGGTTTCTAATTAAATTAAATATAAATATCAAATGAAGGATATAATTATAAAATTAAATAAATAAATTAAGAATTTATGAAGTCAATTAATATGAACAAGTCAAATATTAAGACTTCCACTAGGGAGTACCTTTAGTATATGATTGATCTTAAGAAGTCAAAATCAGAAGTTTGATCATGACCTAAGATGAATTAAAACATATTATAAATATATTAAAATAATATTAAAACATTAATCATCAAGATTAAAGGTAAAAATAAGGAAAAATATTAAAGGTTGACCTTGTTTGACCAAAGATTCATAGTAGGACTAGGAGTCATAGTTCAAGTCAACCACTTAAGTTAAGTAAGAATATTCATAAACATGATAAGTTATTGAATATATGAATTAAATAAGAACTATTTGATTTATGTTATAGAGGTTAAAGAGGTTCAAGTCCTACGGTCCACTTAGCTTGGTTAATTAGGAGCACAGGAGTCTGAGGTGAGTTGTAATGCACACTCTGATTTCTTTGTAAATATGAAACGATTTCTTTGAGATTGAATGATTTCCTTCATGATTTCATGCCCATTGATTGATTTTGATTTCATAAGCTATGTTTGCTCAAGAGTCCCACCTTAAGTATGACTCTTTCTTAAATTGATTGTTTAAACCCAAAACTCATATTAAGCTATATTATGACATGTAATGATGTTGTGAACCTTAAACCAAGTCTTTCAAGTTAAGTAGGAATCTTTCATAAGAGTCCTAATATAAGTTAAACTCGTGCTATGTATATATTATTGTTTATTTTTCAAGCCTGCAGGAATACCCCTTCTTAATGTAAGGTGAACATTGGACTTGTGCACAAGGTATGCCCATAGATAAGGCAAAGTATCCAAACCTCGGCTAGTAGGGGTCAAATATTGCTAGCCATAGGATCTGATCAGTCTTATGCTATAAATTGAGTAGAGAAGGCAATAGCTCCTACTCCTAAGTTAATATAAGTTATAAGTTGTTTCTGCTACCCTATTATTTATTCCTCATTTTTTTACAACCAAGCTATGTTATTGAGCCTATGTTTATTTTCTCACATACCCTATGTGTGCATCCACTCTCACTGAGTGTTCTACTCACCCTTTTCTATGTTTATATATTTCAGGATTGCAAGATTGATCAAGGTAACTAACTCAAGCCTGTTCCTCCACTTGAGTGGTTGTTTTGCCTAGGAGATAGTAGAGTTCTCTTTATCCATTTGTATGGTGAACTTTGGTTTAGAGCTCCGGGGGTAATAAGCGAAGTACTTGAGAATCGATTGGAAATTGATGTTTTGTGGTTTTAAGTTTGGGATTATTTGGACTTTTATTTTGTTGAGTTATTTTCAAATGTTTTCCTTTAACTTTGGTTTATAAGAACTATTTTTAAGATGTAAGAAGTTTACGGGTCTATTCTGCAAATTTTATAAGTTATTATTTAATTGAATAAGATATGGGTATTTGATAAGTAATTTTACATAAGCTAAGGATTCTACGAGTGTGGATGACTTTATATCTTCCCATGTCCTAGAATCATCATAGCTCCCTAAGTCGCGCTGTGACAGAGAAGATTGGCCAAAATGAAAAGATGCAATCCAGGTAGAATTAAATTCACTTGAAAATTGCCAAGTCTTTAGACCCATTATTCGAACACCTGAAAGTGTGAAGCCAATAAGCTATAAATGGGTTTTGTGTGTAAACGTAACAAGAAAAATGAAATTGTGAGATACAAAGCACAACTTGTGGCACAAGGTTTCTCACAAAGGCCTAGTGTTGATTATGAGGATACTTATTCCCTAGTTTTGAATGTAATTACATTTAGCTTTTTAATTAGCTTGGCAAGTTTAGAAGGACTTCATATGCAACTTATGGATGTTATTTCAGCTTATTTGTATGGATTACTTGATAATGACATTTATATGAAAGTCCTTGAAGGATTAAAAATGCCTAAAGCATGCAATTCAAAATCTCAAGAAATGTATTCAATTAAGTTATAAAGATCCTTGTATAGATTAAAATAATCTGGATGCATATGGTATAATCGTCTTAATGAATATCTTTTAAGGGAAGGATATATTAATAATTCAATTTGTCTATGTATTTTTATTAAGAAAACAAAATATGGTTCTGCTATTATCACAGTTTATGTTGATGATTTGAATATCATCGGGACCCCTAAAGATCTAAAAGAGACAATAACATGCATATGTTTCAAAGATGAATTTGAAATGAAAGATTTAGGATAAATCAAATTTTATCTCGGCCTACAGATCAAGTATTTATTTAGAGGGATTTTTATTCATCAGTCAGCTTATATTGAAAAGATTTAATATGGATAAATCCCATCCAATTAGTTCTCATATGGTTGTTCGATCCCTTAATGTGAAAAAATTTCTTTTCCATCCTCGAGATTATAGTGAAGAAATTCTTAGTCCAAAAGTAGCATACCTTAGTACTATTTGTGCATTAATGTATCTTGCTAATTGTACAAGACTTGACATAGTGTTATTTGATAGTTTACTAGTAAGATATAGTTCTTCACCAACCCAAAGACATTGGAATGGTGTTAAACAAGTATTTCATTATTGATTTGGTTCATCAGATATAGGTTTATTTTATCCACAAGACTCGAAGTCAAAATTAATTAGATATGCAGATGTTGGATATTTATCTGATCAATGTAAAGCTCAATCACAAATAGGTTACTTATTTACATATAGTGGCACTACTATATCTTGGTGTTCTCTAACTGCCACATCATCCAACCATGTTGAAATATTGACTATTCATGAGGAAGTCAAGAATGCATATGATTAAGATCTTTGATCCAATATATGAAAGAAACATGTGATCTTCTATTTGATAAAGAAAGTCCAACTTTGCTATATAAAGATAATGTTGCATGTATTGTTTATAAAGGCATTTCCTACAACAACATTTGAGAAGTTGATGAAAAAAATTGGTATATGCCAACTACGAAATCTTTATTGGAAATCATATATTCATGAGGGGGAGATTTTTGTGTATTGTACTGTTTTTCCCTTAGCCTAGGTTTTATCCCATTGAATTTTTTTAATAAAGTTTTTAATGAGGTAGTTTTAAGTGCAAATTTTGCAAGAATAATATATTCTTTTTTTTAATTAAGATTTTTTTTCACAGTTTTTTTTCTCAGTAAGGTTTTAACAAGATTTATTCTTTATAAAATAAATATTCAAGGGAGAGTATTATGATAGTATTGTATGTGTTGTGATAATATTGGATATCTATCATTATTTCTATACATAGAAATTCTTATGAGATAGTACTCTATTTCTATCCCTATCATAGTACTCTATTTCTATCTCTATCTCTATAATTATTTATACCTATAAATAAGTGTTATAATCAATAAAGTTGGATACACACAAAAATTGTTCTCTTCTATTCTTTTTTTTTTTTTTTACTTTTCTCAATTTTTTTTCTATTTTATAACATTTATCTCTTTTTGGCTTCCTATGAATGAATAAAATTACTATCAATGTTTAATATTTTCCTTATAATTCCATTGGTTAGCCTTGTGAAAAAGTGAGATATCTAAAGTAGGTGCAAGGTTTTGAATTTAAAAGATAATAAATTTCTCTTTTTTATATATACTATATATAAATATATGGAAAGGGATAAACACATTTACTAATATATTCTTATTGATTTTTGACTAATTTTTTTACAAATAGAAGTTAATTTGGTAATTTAATAATTATTAAACTAATTTATATAAATAATATGTTATATTTTAGGATTATTAATCGTTATTATAATTAGGAAAATAAATATATAATTAAGATATTATATTAAACTATTAATAGTTATGCTATATAATTAATCATTATTAAAAAAAAAAAAAAAAAAAAAAAAAAAAAAAAAAAAACTATACCACAAGCCGTGTAAGTTCACCCACTATTTTGTATTTTTTTTATTGGACTTATTTATAATATACTATTTGATATAATTAACAAACATTAATTATTTTTTATGTTTAATATTAATAGTTAATAGTTATCGACTCTTTTATTGAAAAAATGTTAACAAGTGAAATGAGTATATTTAAAATTTGTGCAGTGCATTTAATCATTTTTAAAAATTATTAAATAGGAAAATAAAAAATAATATATAAACTTTACAAAATTTTTAATTTATTGGTTATATGTCTTTATTATTATTTGTAATATAAAATTTAAAATATTCACATATTTAATAATTACATAAAATTTAATTATTATTAAAAATAATAACAATGACATAACACATTAAATATTTTTTAGGATTAGTAATCAAATAACGATTACTAATCCTAAAAAATAACATATTATTTATATAATTCTAATTAATTTATTAATCAATGAATTACCAATCCTAAAATATAAAATATTAATTATATATATTTACTTTCCTAATTGAATAATGATTACTTATTCTAAAATTATAAATTAATTATTAAATTACCAAACTAATATCTATTCATAAAAACAATTAGTTAAAAATTAATAAGGATTTTTTAATAAATATGCTTATCCCTATATATATAGTTTATTTGAAAAATTTTATATCATTTAATTAAAAATTTCATTTAATATAAAAGTATATAATTTCGTACTTAAGTAATAAAAAATATATCTTTATAAACAATGAAAAAGTAAAAATCTATAATAAGTATTTAATATTACAAAGTTAGAAATTTTATTTAAATTGTACTTTTAACATTTAAAATTCTTTATCATAGGCATTCAATATTACTTATTTATTTAATTTTTGTTAAAAATAGTATTTTTATTTTTTTAATATGTTAGATTTTTAGTAATAGAAGCATTTACATTTTTTTAAAAAATTAAAAAATTCTTGCAAAATACCAACCTATAATTAATTTAGTAATGTCCTAATTTTTTTTATTAATATCATGGAATCTTCTTTCATTCATTAAATTGTTATTATATGCATTTAATATTATTAATTAAGTTTTATCAATACAAATTTTAGAAAATAAAAAATTTAAATTCTTTTTATTTTATAAATTAAATTATATTTTAAAATGAATCCTAACAAATTATAATTGGGATCAATGAGTCATAATGGGAGATAAGCAAATTTATGTAAGAGTCTCTCATTAAATTATTTCTAATTATGCATTTATGATGAGTAATATAGTCATTTATTAATTAAATAATATATTTATCTAATTATATTTAATTTAAATAAAAAATGATGAACTCAATTATAATAGTAAAAAAAAAGCATAAAATACTTATTATCAGTATATAATTAGCAAAGTAAATATATATATGTTATAATTATAATAAAACGTGTTGAAGAGCTCATCTTCTTTATTTATAATAAAACGTGCTAAAAATTATAAAAGAAAAATTCTAAGAAATGATTTATGTAAATATGTTTGACTTATCTTTTTTTAATATTGTGTATGCGTTGCCTCTTAAAATATGTTCATATATTTATATGGAATCTATAATTATTTTGTGTTATCATTCTAATTGTATTAAACATGCATAATTATACAACTTATATAATATTTATTATATATAATTATATTTTCATTGAATTTTTAAGTTTTTATACGAAAATTTAACTTAATTTAGATTCAATAATTAAAGTAAATTTAATAATCAAATTATATAAATATTTTATCATAATAATCTTTTAAGTTGACCAATATAATTTCTGCCTCATTGTGTTTAATTGAGAAATTTTATATGATTTTAATTGAAAACTTCGCTTAAAATAAAAATATATAATTTTATATTTAAATAACAAAAAAAGTCATTAAATATTTAATAAAGAAAAGTGAAAATTTAAAATAAATATTTATATTTCTATCGAATTATAGCAAGTTATAATATAATCAACGTGCAATGCATGTTAGTAAAAATCTAGTTTTATTAAATACATATATCTTATAATGGTATTTTCTATAGTTACTTTGTTTTAAAACAAAGTAACCTATTTTGTTTACAAAAAAAATAAATTTTTTAATTGCGAAAAAAGTTTTAATTTTACAAAATATAATTTATTTTGTACAAATTAATAATTTTAAAAGAAAAATAATTTTATAATTACAAAAAAAGGTATTCGTTTAAAAAAAATCACAATTTTCTTATAAATGACATCGTATATGCAAATACTTAGATTACTTTATTTTAAAATAAAACACAAAATTTTATTTTTTTATAATCAACAAAATAGTAACAAATTATAAATATAATTAAAATATTTAAAATATTATAATTAAATTAATCTGCTATTACATTTCACTAATTAAAAATGAAAAATGTTAAAATGATTGAGCTAGTATTTTAAATTTATATACCTATAAATTTTATAAAAAAAAAGTTTAATTTACTAAAAAATATAAAAAATTTTGTGATTTTTTCTAAAAGAGTCATTTTTTCATAATTACAAAATTATTTTTTTTTTTCATAAAGTTATTATTTTTCAAAAAAAAGTTAATATTTTCATAAAATTAAAGGTTTTTTTTGTAACTAAGAAAAATTATGAAATAATAGTTTAATTAACGAAAAAATATAAATAAAACTATGATTTTTCGTAAAAAAATTATTTTTGTAACCATAGAAAATACCATCTTATAATACATTATTTATAATTATTATGTAGATAATAATCAAATTTAATATTTAATCATCCAGCACGATCTGTGAAGCTCAATAATAAATAATTTACATCATTGTAATTAAATTAAAATAATGAAATAAAGCAATGTAAAGTTATCGATGAATCTTTGATTAGTAATATTAGATATATCTCTATAATATCATATTTTATTAATTGAAGAGGGGATGAAATAATGTTTATTGATTCCAATAATAAAAATTTGTAATGAGTAAAAATAAAATATTAAAGGTGCCAAATTAATTATATTTTTCAATTTAATCTATATGAAAATCAAAATATACATATATTTTTATGAAACGTTGTTTATGATTTACATGTAGAAACATTCTTAGACACTGAAGTTGACAAAAGTTGTACGAAAGTTATTATTATCCTAAAAGGTTATATAAGTCAGAAGTTTTTATGTTAATTAAGTTTATTTAATGTGATAGTTTATAAGTCTGATTGAACATCCAATTAATTCACTTAATTATATATATGTATATAAAATTATACATGAAAATTTTAAATATCTTCTTTTTCAAAAAAAAATTTTATGTTCATGCAAAATTATTCAAATAAAAGAAAATTACAGTATAGCGGAAAAATTCAAAAGTTTCCCATTATAAATTTTTTAATTAAACATGAATTTCAAATAGAATTTCCTGCTACACTGGTACCGAAAAATTATTTTTTTCTTTTACTAGTACGATGAAAAGTTACTAAAAAAGCATTATGTTATTTGATGAAAATTATTTTCTTTTACTAATCACCAAGCCGATGAGATAAAAATATATTTAGTAAAAAATATTATTGATATCTTTTTATTAAGTAAAAAAAATTAATAAAAAAATTATATTGGCTAAAATATTTCATTTTCTTTAATATGAGTGTATGAAATAATGCCTTTAATATAAGTGTATGAAATAATGCCGGCTACTTACTCTAGCTAAGAATTTTTCTTATATAATACCACACTATTATTTTGGTGAATCTAGCCTTTGTGAGTAAAGGAAAAAAAAAATCATTTTTTTTGTAGACAATCAGATTCCAAACTGCCACATATTCCATTGCAATTTGCATTGGACCTGACTCGTCTACTGAATTCACAAGCACTACTTTTCCGCATTTTTGCAACTTTGATCTTCTCCCTTACAAGGCATTACCATATCATGTACTGTAATATGTTAATAAAATACCATTAACCATAAGAAAAAACAAATGATGAACAGGATAATATACCATTATCTTTATCTTTCTCTTGCACCATTAATTAACCTGGCTTTAGCTAATTGCCTTCACCTCTAGTATCCCCTTATAATAATGCATATTTCATTTATTTTATACCATCATATCTATGAAAAGAGACTGCATTATTAAGAATTTAGAGTCATATCAGTTTGAAATAGCATTAGAAATTTTGATTGTTCAATATTTTTTCTACTAGAATTGATTAAAGCACCTTTATAATGAAACCTAAGTATTTTTCAGAATATCAGAAAGATAACAGACAATCACATATATTGACCTATGAACATTGATAACAGACAATCAGAAGAATTATAGCTTAAATTTGTAGATAAAACTACCTAATTAAGCACTCAAAGCCAAGTCAAAAAGTCATCAAATCATAGCCTCAGTTGTAGATAAAACTACTTGATTAGAATGGTAAAAACTACCAGATATATATTAGATTTCAATACTTTTAGTGGATGCCTTAATCAATGCTTTCATTGTGAGATACTTTTAATTAATTCATTTTGCAATTATAATTTAATTTTTAATGTGATTAGTTCATTTATAGTCATTGAATTTATCATCTAATTTCAACATAAACACTCCCTCAAAAAGAACTTAAAATTTCAAACATTTTCTTTTACATGACAAGTAAAATTTATTTTAACAACTAGATCAATGCTATTTTAACTAGATAAATGCCAAGAATCAAAACTGCAATTTTAAGGATGGTAATTCAGAGATTCCAGTGGTGCAAAGGTGACAAAAGCCTCCTCCAAATGTCCTTGAGTTTTTCAGAAGCAAAGAAAGATAGGCCTAGGGATGGTTCTCAGGGATGCTGCTGGTGTATGTTTATCTCACTACAAGAAATAAGGCCTATGCCCACGCTAACAATTACACTTGGCCATGCTTAAAAGCGTGGGCAAATTTGTCCCAACGCTTAGCCAAAACGTGGTGTAAAGCGTGGCTAAATGCTGCGTAGACACAAATTTGCGCACGCTTTAATGAAGCAGAGGGGACAAATTTGCCCATGCGCATTTGCCCATGCTTTTGAGTGTGGACAAGTTAGCCACGCTTTAAAGTGTGATTATATGTAGGATAAATAAAAAAAAAAAATAAAAATTATAGGATTGGCCACACTATAAAGCATGGTTAAATTTCCACATTTTTGAGAAGCTTTATAAAATTGGCCACACTTTAAAGCTTGCGTAAAATGTACACGTCACTTTTTTTTTAATTTTAATAAATTTTTTATTATATAAAACATAATTTATTACCTTTAGTAAACATTAATTTATAGCAATAAATTTCAATAAACATTAATCTATAACAACAAATTGCAATAAACATTAATTTATAACAATAAATTTCAATAAACATTAATTTATAACAACAAATTTTACAAAGTCCTTAATTCATTAAAGAAATATAAATCCAAATAGTTTACACTCCAAATCTATAGTTCAAGATCCTAAAATTAGCTAAATATATAATATAGTTACATAGAAAATTCTAAGTCTTGACATTGTTGAAACTTTCATCTGTGACATCAAAAATAATTTAGCAAATAAGGGCAACATCATATAGAAGCTTCTTGCAAAAGGTAAATTGAGAGAGATTCTAAGAATGAAGAGATTTATACATACAATGATTCAATGTGCACCACTGTAGTAGCTGCTTCTAATTGTACGAAATTGTTTTTGACCAATAGTATCCTACTAAGATAAAATATAAAGAAAAACAAAAGTTGTATGAAGTATACCATACAATTTTATAATCTTGGCTCTAATAAAATATAATAACATTGCCATACTTATAGAGTCAATGTACTAATGTAGCTTTCAATATAAGAATCATCCTAAATAGCATGAGAAACGAGTCAGTCAAATCATTTTATTTATATTAGTCCAAATAATTATGCTTTCTAACTAATAATACAATTGTAACTTTTCTTTTTTCTTTTTGTGGGAACAAAGAAAGGAAGAATCATATAGATTAGAAAATTTGAAGGCATAATATACAATCTTGATTTTGAGTTATTTCTATGAAGGCACTATAAATTCCAGCAATATAAATTTAGAAAGTCTTACCGCAAATCTCAGCAGAAGGCATGACTTGTCAACACCAAAATCTCTAATAAGTAATAGCTTGAACAGGTAGTCATTGCAAAATCATTAAGCCCTTAAAAAGTTTACAAATCACTTGGAGAACCCATGCCTTTATCACGTGAGCTAACCCAAAAGAAAAGGATATTGTACCATACAGTTGTCATAAACTAGGTATAATGCCTAATTCCTTTATGAAATTCAAACAACAAAAATAATTATTTAATTAACAATAAAACAGGTCACTAAGAATTATGTCTAAGACCACAGTATATAGCATGATGAATTGCACACTAAATGTAAAGGGCATTAGCTTTTGTTCAGTGCATTGTCCATATGGAACATCTGACATAAAAACTCTAGCTTAGTATAAATACTACCAACGAAGATTGTCATAGAAAGAAAACATCATGAATCAAAATGAAAGGAAAATTGAGCTCGTAAAATTCACAAAGGAATTAAATATCAATAATTCAATTGAAAGATATGAACAACAATTAATAATAAAATTTCACTTACATACTGATTTTGTGCTGATTTTATGACGGATGTTTAAGAGGGCATTTCAGTGGGACATTTCATCGAGCAACTTACATGCAACTTATGAACTGCAAAAATCTTTAAACAAAGCCAAACCAGAAACCAGAAAATAAATTCAGGTGAACACAATCAAATAATTATATGACAATGAACCACATAATTAAAGAAATAAAGAACACAACAAAGAAAAAGAACCCAAAACCAGAAAATGGTAAGAGAACCACCCGAGAGTGAAGAGGCTAGGCAATTTTTTTTTTTTTTTCCAAAATAATGTACTTATTACAAATCTTTCCAACCAAATTGCTCCCTAATTCCTAGTTAATAAAATTCCAACATCACATTATCAACATTATTGATTTTCAATTTTAAATCTTGTTTTTCTCTTTCATTACTTTGTATTTACAATGTCGTTCAGTAAACTGCTGGTGTTTTCTGTTTTTGCTTCAACCAAACCAAATGCAACTAATTCCCTATTTCTTTCTTTGACAAATGTGTCTATTAGTATTGAGATGTAATTTTTTCAACAAACTATTTTTACAACTAAACAAACTAAAAATATGCAACTCTATTTCACTAATAGCTCCCAAATTAGAGTTGGGACTGAAATTTCTTCCCTATCTAAAAAAACCCAAATCAGAAAATAACAATTTGCATAATTTGAAATCAAAGACCTTGGGAAGAGAGATTCTGAGTAATAAACTTACTGTGTTCAATGGCGGTCTTCAACAACAATCAATCTCCAATTACAGATACTTGAAGAGAGAGAGAGAGAGAGAGAGAGAGAGCAGAGAAGACTAGAGAAACTCGAAGAAAGAGAGACATAAAAGAGGAGAAGCCCAAACAGATACTTGTAAAGAGAGAAAAGAGTAGAGAGACGAGGTGCCCGAAATATTTTAATTTAATTAAAAAAACTTAAGAAAAATAAATGATAAAATTTATTTTATTTTATTTTGATTTCCAGAAGCCCAAAGCAAAAGCTTTTTTCGCGCCATTACTTTTTTTATTGGCGGCACTTTATAATGATAAAATTTTTTGCACAATAACCACGCTTGTACGTGTGGATCAATTTTTTTTATTATTATTTAAAATTTTTATGCTACTTCTTTCAATATCAGAGAAAAAATTATGTTCAACAGTGTAACATGCTTTTAAGCGTGGTGAAATAAAAAAATATGTCTATGCTCTAGTAAAGTGTAGTTAATTTTTTACACTAATTAGATTATATCCACGCTTTCCTAAACTATGATCCAGAAAACGTGGAAATAACTCATTTTTCTTATGGTGTCTTGTGCCTCACTGATTAATGATTTGTACCAAGTTCAATAAGCTAAAGCCAAGGGTTTGGGGGAAGCACTTTCGTGGATTAAGAACATGGGCCACCATCATGTTATCTTTGAATCTGACTCAAATATTATTGTTCAAGCTGTGTAGGATTGAGCTTAATTGGCAAATGAGTTTGGTCCGTTATTTGAATCTGCATGGACTTGTTATCTTTAGATACTTCATTTTCTATTGTATTTGTTTGAAGGCAGGCAAATAAGATTGCTCATAAAATAGTTAGAGTTTCTCAGTTATATGTTGGAGAGAGAAAGAGAGAGAGAGAGAGAGAAACTACATGCTATTATAAGGTTTTGGTTTAGGAATTTTTACATAAATGTCTAAAAAATGATCTAGCTTATAAATATACCCTCACTTTCTAATTCTAACTTTTATATGCTTTGCACTCTTTTTTTTTTCACTTTTAGACGGCCTACCAGCATAAAACCCAAATCTCTTCAATAATCAGTAGCTTTTGAATATTAAACTTGAAAAATCTTTGGGCAATGCTCTCAAAACTGAAAAAGATAAAAAGAAAAAAAAGTCTTTAACAACATGAATAAATCCAGAAACAACACAACAACATAAGAATTTGATCTTCTTCAACTCATTACCTGCTAGATGGAACATATTTGTTAAAGATTAAGGCTTATTCATTTGGAAAATAAAAGCATAATAGAACATACATATAGAGAGTGAAAGTGGAATAAATCTTAACTTTCTCTTCAATTCTAGCATGAGGTGTTTCAACTTGAGCTGAATAATTCTCCGTGCATGGGATACTTGAAGCTCCTCCACAAGCACTTATAACAATCATAGAGTCATTTCCATTATTGATTTCTCTAATTTCATCATTTGCTAATGGCTGCATGATAAAGTACACAAAAGTCCAAATATAAATAGTAAGAACCTTAGTTAATGAATAAAAACAAATATGATGTAATTCACACACATGAATGAATAGTTAAGCCTATTTACATACAATTGTCATCTAGCCAATCTAATCTCAACTAATATGCCAATTCAGCTAACTAAAACAAAATAACCAACTAACAAACTAATAACAAATTAAATAATTTACAGCAGCAACTAGTTTTACAAATTGTTCAATAAATGTAGCTTGGTAATTTAGTGAGCAATTAATTAATTAAATTAAGTATTAAAACCAATGCATATAGCTATCTTTTCCTTATATCATATATTTGTTTCATTAGATGAGTTGTGAATGTGAATGGAAAATTAAAGGGGATATAGAATGGAATTAATAAAGTTTACTAGGGTTTGTGGAGTTTAATTAATTTTCTATTTATTGTATTTTAATTTACAAAAAAAAAAGACAAACATTTTTAATAACATACAGTAAAAAATATATGACAAGTATATTCTAGATATATACTCCTTCCGTTTCTAATTAACTATTGTTTTAGAAAAAAAAAATTGTTTCAATATAATTGTCACTTTAGAAAACTGATACATCATTAATTAAGTTTTTTCCAAATATACCCTTGTCATCAACCCCTCAACAAGTATAGTAGCTATCTTTATTTTTAAAGTTGGAACATCTCACAATTAAGGGTACATTAGTCTTTTTAAGTTAAGCTTATTCATAATTAATAATCTCCTTAATCCAAGAGCCAAACTTTAAAATGTCAATTAATCAGAAATGGAGGGAGTATGAAGTATATGATAATACAATTCTTACTCACTCCTAAATATTATGTTTTAAATTCTATTTGTTTTTCCTTCCTCTATACAGAAATAGAAATAAAACAATAATCAACTTATAATTAACTACAAATAAATCTAAGATCCACAAAAAACAACTAGTATTTTAGCAATACTAATACTAAAATACGCAAAATCCAATAATCAACCTGCAATTAACTTGTTATTGACCAACAATCAACTTGTAATCAACTACAAATCAACCTCTGGTTAATCAAAATATAACCTAATAAATATAAAATGCTAATGTTGTAAAATCCATATCAATTGAGTAATACAAAGAATATGTAACATGTGTAACTAGGATTATACCTAATAGACACATGTCCAAATAGGCATTTTTCAAAACTTGAATCTTTAATATGTGTTGATTAATTAGATAACTAGTAACATATGTAATTAGAGATATGCTACCAATTGACGCATGTTCAAATGGGTATTTTCCAAAATTTGAATATTTGACATATAGTCATTAATTATATAATTTTTAATTAACATAATTTTAAATTATTTTAATGTGGAAATCAACATGTGTAACTAGAGTTATGTCCAATCGACACATGTTCAAATGAATATTTTTCAAAATTTGAATATTTGATATGTGGTGATTAATTAGATAATTTTCAATTAACATAATTTCTATTTATTCTAATGTGCAAATAAAAAAAATAAAAACAAAATAGACTAAACATATACTCAAAATAAAAGAAAATTATTCAATTTTATTGTCTGAACTGAAAAATTATGATATAAAAAATAAAAAAATAATAAATGAAATTCAAAATTCACAGTAAATAGTATATAATGATATATTTTAGGTATATTTTAAATATATAATGAATGTACTTTAGGTATATCTTAAATATATACTATAACTGTATGCTTTCATCTTCCTTGAAAAACTTAACAACCTTAACTCTTTTCTTCTTTGAAAAAGTATAATCAACATCTATTTTTCTTTTTTTATAATGAGAATCATCATCAAAATTAAGATTAAAATATAAACAAACTCAATAAACAAATATTAACATTCTTTCTTTTTTTTTGGTTAATGTGAATCATCATCAAAGCATAGACAATAATATTAATTTGAATATATGAATATCTTTAAAGAATTTGAAAGTTAAATTAAATGTTTGTCTTATTCTTTATTTTCTATTATTATAAAGAAAAAAGAAAATGTGACGTGTAGGTGAAAGAAAAAAAAATGTGACATGTGTAGGTGAAATAAAAAAAAAATGTGACATGTATAGGTAAAAGAAAAAAGAAAATATGACATATGTAAGTGAAAGAAAAAGAAAATATGACATGTGTAAGTGAAAGAAAAAAGAAATATGAAAATGTGACATATATAAGTAACTAAAAAAATTAACAAATAATTTTTAGTATTCATAGTAAATAATATATTTTAGGTATATTTGAAGTATATAACAAGTATAAGTTAGGTATATTTAGGTATACTATAAGTATCACTAGAAATAAATTTTTTCCTCTTTTTTGGAGATTTAACACTCTCAACCTTCTTCTTTATTTAGTGCAAGAAACTCTAGCTTGGAACAAATATTTTCTATGCAAAATTTATAATTGTTTAATATATTAGTACATTAGACATTACTTTAAATTAAAAAATTAATTTCTTATTTTATCATGCAAACATGTGATTATTAAGTCATTAATTAATATCATAAATACTAAAAGTTTTGAATTACTAAACTAATTATTTCCTTAGTATACAAATGAAAAAAAAATGAAGAGATGACCACGTCTAATATTCACTATCTTAAAATTTTATTTAATAATTAAGATGAAAATATCTTAATTAGAAAGACTAAAAAAGAATGGAATAAAATCAAATTCAACCCATTTATTATTTATTATTGACCTTAAATTTCAATACATAACTAAAAATTTTGAATCCATATCAACCCGTTTGGTCCTCTCTGTTTCATTCAACTCCCCATGCTATTGAAAATAGAATTGATATTAACTGGAAGTGAAATTCCTCAAGTATAAGCATATGGTATAACCACACCTTTTATACAGAAGAGCAATTGACTAAAGTAACTAAGCTTAACCAACTAACTGAATTAAAACAAAAGAAAACTAACTGATGACTAAGCACTAGCTTTTTATTTGGCAAAAAAAAAAAAAAAAAAAAAAGACTAAGCACTAGCTATTTTAACAAGAAGCTTATAGAAAGATAACAATAACCAATCATATAACAACAGCAAATATATGCTGCAGTACACATCACATGAGTTAATTCTTCAACATCAAATCTTCTTCAATTAATCAACTTCCCAATTTAATTCAATTTAACAACTCAGTCACCTCATGAGTTATTCATGGAAGAGAAACCAATAGGGGAGGGACTCTCCTACCCAATCCTACTCACTGAACAAGTTCGTTCTTCTGTTGAAGAAGCTGATTCTTTCAAATCTGAATGTATATATTAACATTGGAAATTATATATGCTGATATGCTTGCCTAGAAATTACGTTCACTTGTCCGGTTTACTTCTTCCACTCAATCGTTTAGAGTGAGAAATAGTGGTCAGCCATTAAAGAACAATGAAGAGAATCAGAAGCAGTGGAATTATGAGGAGACAGCTTTAAAATCGGTGCAACAGTGATGATAGTGGAAACTGGAGACAGGTGCATTAGCTGAAAGGTTTAACAAAAAAAAGAAAAAAAAAAGTGAAAAAATAAATATAAAAATGTAAAAAGCGTTAAAAACAAAAAACACAAGTAGCTGAAAAGTTATAATTCAAAAAAGAGCATAAAAATATAAATAAAACATAAAAATGGATAAAAAGTGTAATTTTCTCTTTGCTTTAAGCCAAAAATACCAAATTTAGAGATGGTAATTTGTACCTTATCTATGGGTATCCACCCGATTAAAACGGATAATATCTAAGTTGATTGAGAATGGATATCGGTAGATTCATACCCGAAAAAATAACATTGGGTTTGGGTAGGGTATGGATAGTATAATACCCCACCTATACCCTATCCGAATTATCGAGATTATATATTTTATATAAAATTTTATATATTTTATTATTTTATATAAAGTTTTTAGTAGTTTAGTATCTAAAATAATTTATATATTTTCTTAAATATAAAAATATGTTCGAATTGACCTAAATGTGCTTAAATAATTTGTATTCAAGTCATTAAAACTATATCGTTTTAATAATAGGTTTTTAGTAATTTAATAATTTCATTTATATTACCAAAATATCATTTAGTTTAGTTAGATAATTTATTGTACTTTATCATTTTATTGAGGATAAAAAAGTTATTTTGTATGCTTAATATATAATGTTAAACCTAACTTTAAATTTCTTTTATTTTATCATTTTATCATTCTACTCATAGCTCTATTTAAACTATTTGCAAATTTTCCATTTTCAAACTCTCTAGATCTCATTCTATTTTCTCTTTGGATTTTCTTTTTTTCCTCTGAATTTTCTTTTTTTCCTTTGAATTTTATTTTCTTTTTTCTGGGTATTCTTCTCTCTTTGGTTCTATAATTAAATAAGCTTTCATTAAATTAGTATTATTCTATAGTTTTTCTTTTTGCTTCTCATAATTTTGAGTGTAAAAATGACAAAGTAAAGAGTTATTTTCATTTATTTGAGATAAATCTACTATTTAAATATTTCATACTTACTATATTTGAAGTTAATATTATTTGTAATAATTATTTATTTTCTTTATTAATATTAATTCACTCCATTTTATCTTTACTTATTCTTACATAAAACCATTGTTTAGATATGGATTTTAATATTATCTCATTAAATTCAATAACTCATTAGGACACTATACTTTTTGAAATTTTAGTATTTATAAGTTCATATAAAGTAATCAAATCAAATACCCTAAATCTCAAGTAATTAATTATCCTAAATCATTATGTTTTTTATTATACAAATTTATTTTATTTTTTAAAT
Source organism: Reutealis trisperma (assembly GCA_947687605.1). Lineage (NCBI taxonomy): Eukaryota > Viridiplantae > Streptophyta > Magnoliopsida > Malpighiales > Euphorbiaceae > Reutealis > Reutealis trisperma. The sequence goes on along the minus strand of CANTUT010000357.1, from coordinate 46,495 downwards.
CAAATATTTTAAATTTATGCATATATTTAAAAATAATTTGGTAGTTATTCGGCTAATGGATTATCGACAGGTTACCAGAAACCCTATGAATATGGAGACGGATGTGAAATTTATTACCTAAATGGTTATGAGTACGAATCTGAATAAACATGTACTTTTTTGAATATAGATAAAGATATTAAAAGATCATACCTATACCCTACTCATTGCCATCCCTAACCAAGCCCGATTTCAACGTGTCTGATACACATCAATGAAATAAGAGTACATCAGGTCCAGTGTTGATAGGCCTATCTCGGCCCAACTTCTAAAACAACAAGTCCAGCCCAGTGTTGCATACTTGGGGAAAAGTAGGAAACAGACTAGAAAGCAGAGACTAGACAAAAGCGCTCATCAGGTTGCGTCGCCTGGGCTGCTGAACGTTAACCATCACCGCCGTTGCCATTGCAGTTGCAGGTATGTTGCTACTGCTGATTCAATCTACACTGTCAACTCTGATTTTTCCTCATCGTCTGTTTGGTTTTCTTGAAAATTTAAAGTTACTCTGAGTTCTTGTTGTTTAAGCAGTACTTTCTTCCTTTGATTGAACAAAATGAATGCAAAATCGAAGTAAATTTTAAATAGTAAATTCAAAAAATAACAAAGAAACCTAAAATTACTAAATGCTAGCATTTAGGCTTCTTTTTTATTTTTTGAATTACTAACCGATGATTTAGAGAAAGGCGGTGGGAAAAATTAGTGTTTTTCCAAATTCGTTTTGCTAGTTGATTATGGTATTTGATAGGAATTTTGGGTATTTTAGTGAATCTCTTTATATGTGTTCTGTTGGTAATTCAAGTAATGGATTGTGGATTCTGTTGATTTGGATTAGCTTAATAATGTTGTTTATTATATAATTCCATATTTAAACAAGCTTAGTTTTTTTAGAGTTCTTGGGAGTTTAATGGTGAATGATTGTTCTTTATTATGTTTGGAGTTTCATTTGTAGAGTATACTATATTTGGCGTAAATTAGAAGAGCATCAAACTGTTCTAAGTCATATAATTAAATATGCTACTGGCTGGTCCAATAATGAACTCGTCAGCGCATCGTCTTGATCATTGTCCTAATTCCCTGTTTCTATTCTAAGTATGCTGAAATTTCTGTTCTGTTTCTCTACTTTCTTCTATTAAATTAATTCTTGAGATTTTCGCACTGCTCTCTTATTTTGTCTCCATGTCATGAATAGCCACCTCAAACCAAACTCGTTTATTGCAAACAATTGATTGACACCATTGTTTTCAGTGATACTATGTAGAAGGATCATTTTGCTATTATGTTTTATGTGTAAATTTTGTTTGATTTTGATTCTTGTTTTTCTCAAATTTTACTTGTAAAGCATAGAAAGAAATGGCTAGTGAGCAGGCAAGTGAGAAAGATGAGCAAAGCACAAATCCCCAAGGATTTATAGATATGGTAGAACAACGATATCAAAAAATGAAAGAGCATGCAGAAACTTATCCGTATGTATGGGCATCTTATATAGTAGTATATGGTGGTTTTGGCTTGTGGACTGCCTACAGGTGGAGAAAACTTCGAAAGACTGAGGACAGAGTACGAGCTCTTCAAGATAGACTGCGCAAACTTGTTGAATCTCAAGACTCTGCAACTTTAACAACACTTGAAAAGGTTCCCGCTTCCATTGATAAACCTTCAACAACTCTTAAAAAGGTTCCCCCTTCCATTGATAAGTCCTCCTTCCCTTAATAGCTTTCCCGCTTTAACCTATTTTGCTCTGGCAAACAAGCATGTCATTCAAGTTCTAAATATAAATGAAGGAAAGATAGAAAGAAATCCTCTTTAGGGATTGGGGGTAGCTCCCTTGTCCCCTCTTCCTGATAGCTTATCTACTTTTTCCATTTAGAAAAAGGAAAGTGTTCAAGCTCTTAATTGAATTTTATAAGCTCTTAATTGAATTTTATGTTATAGCTTTTGGCTCTTTCTTATGTCAATTGTCATATTAATACAGTATTAGAGCAAAATTTTGGTAATTAAGGTTTTTAATAAATTTTTTTGATGTTATTTTTTGTGGTATTTATGATGGTATTATGATTTCTATTCTTGTTTTTTCTTTTTCTTTTGTTTGACAATTTGATGATATTCTATGCATAGCTCTGGATGGGGCAATATGGCATCTCTTAGATACCTTTTCAAACACAGAGACGTAAAAGCGATCAGTGTTAGTAGTATTTGCAGGAGCCTTGTGCTTTGAAATTTTCTGTATGTAGCAATTCCTCATTTATTTCTTATATGGAGAATAGAATATAATTATTAGTCATGTAATGAAGATGATGATTATGCCTTGGTTAATGTTACAAGGAACATGGTTGGGTTCTTTACAAAAGAAAATATATTTACAATAACTCGTATTTAGTTAAACTTGGCTTTGCAGAGGTATGTGTTCTTTGATCAACATTGATCTTAATTCTTATCCTTTAATATTGTGTTTAGAGATTTGTTAAGAAAAGCTATATCTTTTTATTAGAGCGAGATATAAACGCAAGTGTAAATATATGTAGTTGGAGATCATATTTGGCTCTTTTCTTTTGCAGATTAGTTTCTTCACTTTTAAGTTATTGATGTGTAGAATTTAATTGATTAGTGGCCAGTGGACATGTTCATGAGTTATTCGCAAGCCTCAATTTGTGAAGAAAATTACAAGAAAGTACAAGTCGAATGGACTGAGTCTTTTAAAACTCGATCCGAAATCATAAACAAGTCTAGTGGCCAATGGACCTGTCGTTCCATGACAAACTACAAGGACGATAGAAGTATAATTTTTTTTTTGGGCCAAATAAAGTATAAAAATTGAATCAACAAAGAGGTAAGGTAATAATTATGTTGACCCCTATCGGATTTTAATAAATTTTAGTTTAAGCACTGTATTTTTGTATTATTTTTGCTGGGTTGCCAGTGTGCTTCCTGCAAAACAGTCGAATACATGGAGAAATATTGGCATGTTAAAACACAGTAGAACAAGTGGAGTGAACAACATGATGACTGTAAGAAAAAAGATCATTCTCTAGTCAGTCGTTCTTCTCCTTTCTATTTTTATTTTTTGGGTTCCACCGCAAGCATTAGGCTAATTTCCACCACCATAGCTAGATACATATCCCAAAATGATGAGTAGTTGTGATGAATGATATTAGATCTAATAGGTCTGTAGAATATTTACATTTAATTTAATACTATATCAGAAAGACATTTTGAAGATGTTGGAGGAAGCTATGTTCAAGATCAAATTCAATTCCGTGGAAGAGGGATAGCTATGAATCGCATATTGCTATGTAAATCTTTCATTTCTCTTCATTTCCTTTCTAATTGTCCATTTGAATGCCTTGGCAGCAATCATCTACTTGTAGGTTCAAGAACTTCGCCATGGATCAACAGCAGCAACGTAACAGGAAAGGCACAGGAGTTTTCTTCAATGACCTACCACAGATGCAGCATAATCCTTAACCATCAAAATCTCACCGCATAGCTTCCTAGGCACTTGCTGCAATTCTTTTCCTTCTTGCCATGCTTGCCCCACTGATACCCCAGGTCCAACATGACGAACATATATAACAACTTGATCATTGAAAGGATATGGATGCTTTGCTGCAAACATTTCCAAATCTGGTTAGAATGTTTACAGACTATGCAGCCAAAAGTGTTAAAAAGAATATGGATGCTTTGCTGCAAACATTTCCAAATCTGGTTAGAATGTTTACAGACTATGCAGCCAAAAGTGTTAAAAAGAATAATGCAGAAATAGACTGATTAATAACTCGATTAATGGTTTTACATCTGGCCCAAATAATCAATCAGCTATTTTCATTTTCTTGTTTTGGAGGAAACTCACTGCACTAGGATTCTTTAGTCAATTAATGAATCTTCCAATAAACTACTACAATTTTAGCAAACATGAAATGCCTTCTTGCACATCCCATATCACATCCCACGGACTATGGTTTCCAAAGGATACAATTATAGTTCCCTACGTAATTTTTCCTAAAATAAGAAAAAGAAGCTTTCCAGCTTTCAACTATGTAATGAGATGTTACTGTGAAGGCTACAGAAGAGCCACCATGTCCTAGCTCCACAGATATATTCAAGGGGTTTCAGTGAAGTACAACTGAAAAAAAAAATGTGCTATCATTTTAGCTAAGTAAGAAATGCAAGCAATGCAAAGTTAATCCAGTGTAGAGATTCCGCAATAACTAATTTGTATGTCTAGATTCTATTATACCAAAAGAATGTGAAAATGTAAGAGAATCCCAGTCACAGGATTAGAGAAAGATGTTTGAAATGAAGAGCAATGGAGGTCCAATATAATATAACAGAACCTTAAGTTAAACAAGAAATTCTACAACACTGCAATTGGACCAAGAAAATTATGGCAGCTATTGTTGATCAGTTAAAAAAAAATGTCCACAAAATTAGCTTGATAGAGATGAGGATGCAAAGCTGGATGTGTGAGAATACAAGAAGGGGCCAGATATTTAATGTGTACTCATTTGAACAAAAGGTGCACATTAAAGATGAGTTAAGAGGAACAGCCATCAGGCAAGACTAATGTGGACCTGCAATGCACTAGCTAGTGTGGAATGTTGTGCATACTGCATTTGCAAAGGTGAAAAAAGGGAAGTGGATTTAGGATGATTCCAATTTGTAAAATGCAATGTGACCAGGAGTGTGGCTGCAACAACTGCAATTTATGGCATCAAATGGTGAAAAAGGATTGGGTGGTATTCAATCTTTCCGCAAGTGTACCCATAATTCAGGTAAACTGGAGAGAGATTATCAATATAACCCAAATGGACTAGGAGAAAGGCCTAGTTGATTTGAGTTGAGTTGAGTTGATATAAGCGAGATGCAAATGCCAAGTCAGCATCATCTCACTAAGCCAAGAAGATAGGGAGAAAAGAGGGAAGAGAAGATCTTGTAACTTCGTCACAAGAATACAATAAGAAACACATTCACAGGTAGCTATATATCTTAGTTCACACATTAAATTAAATATTAAACATAAATCCCACCTGGTCTTGGAAAACTTTGAGGATAATTGTGGAGATTCAAGTGCCCATCACCAAATTCATAAGCTAAATCACAGGGCTGCTCCGTAGACATTACTTCCCCATGTTGCGTTACCATAAAATACAATGGACTAGAGGTATTGGTTACTTGAGACAGAATTGAACCACCTGTTCAAGCGTTATTGTTATCAGTTGAGTAACATTAGGGTTAAGCTAACCAACCTTTGAACTGGTGAAAAATAAACAATGGCTCATAGCAGATAAAAATAAGCAAGAACCTTGTAACGAAAAATGCACTCTCTTCATACATATCAAACAACAATTATAAACTTTAACTACAGAGAGAAGAAATGGTGACCAATCAAAAGCAAGGTAGCAGAAGTCCTATTCCAAATATTAATTGCATGCAGAAATTTCAAGGCAGACAAGGACCATATGAAAAATTAGCCTGGTAAATTAGACCTTAATTTGCAACGTTCATATAAGCTTGTCATGTCATTTGTAGGATAAATAAGCTTGCCATGCCAATCTATGAAAAAAAGCAACATATTCTGGCAGAAGCCTTATTAAGTCTTCATCTATGTAATGCCAGGAGACACTGAACAAAATGCCAGGTACAGGCAGAAATTTTATCTGCTACAAACTAATTGCTTTTCCAGGCAAGGATGTATCAACCTATCTAATGTGCAGTCAATAAGGCATTAGAAACAAATTTTCTCAGCAGCATCACAATGGAATGAAAGGATATAAGAATGCATGTTGAAATGGTAATGGCATGGAGTGGGTGGATAATATTATGCAATAAATAGTATATTTTTAAAAGATAAAAAAGCCTTTTCAATTTTTGTTAAGCACAAAATATAATAAAAAATATATATGTTAAAGTAGGGGAAATTTTGGACCAGTGAATCAGGGCAGGGGTACCTAAATCCATCCATGCCCCACCACTTTTGGTAGGGGAGGGATTCCCCATTGGGTTTGGGGCGGGACATGGGTTTCCCATCAGGAGGCAAAATTACCATCTCTAAATGCATGCATTAGCACAGGAGCTGCATAATTTCATCCGTGTTTGTGGACAGCTGGGCCCACCATCAACAGTCTTCATAAATCAAAACTCATCAGACTTATAAAATGAATATATTGTTATCATCTATGCAAGTTAAATATGAATTTGAAACTAGTGAAATTTCAAAGATTAATAAATTTGCTTGCTGCATTTTCCCATCACCACCCTTTCTACTTAAACCTACTCTTTACCCTCAATCCAAATGAGAGAAGAAGAAGAAGGGGGAAAAAAAATGAGGCCAAAATTAGAACTCTTTGAAACCCTAAACTTGGAGCATTCATCCAACCCCCATAACTACAGAGAATTAAGGAAATGAAAATGCATTATTGAACACAATGAACATACCAATCAATCTCCCGTAAGTCTTCCCATCATTGCTACGAAATATAGCCTAAGAAACCCAAAAGAAATTTGCATTAAGAAGCATGAATATCTTATTTTCATAAAATGCAACAGAAAAAAAATGAAAATAAAAGTGAACAGTGGGTTTAAGACTTCAGTATAAAAGAAATTCCAAACTGACCTTCTTGAAAGATTTCATCCAAGCAACAGGCCAAGGTCCTAGTTAGCAATGTTCCAGATCAATATCATAATAGCATGGGAGGATGGCATTAGAAGTTCAGAAGATTCACATATGAAAAAGGATGCATGCATTGCATATAATTGTCTTGGATCATCATTATCATTTAATATAAATCTTTGACATTATTTAGTTTCCACGTGACTAATTGAAGTTCCAAACAAATAGCACAATCCATGTAAATTCATCGGACCGAATTGAACCGAACTGTACCAAATTGGATTGGACTGAAATAACCGAAATTTTTTAGTTTTCTATTTATAATATAAAAGTAATGTTAATTGAATAATATATAAATAACACAAAAATTATAAGATTATATATGTCATTATAGCGATTATCAAATTATATTAAGATTATATGAAAATAAAATTTAGATGAATTATAAATCTATAATTATACCTTAACTCAATAGAATATAACTATTAATATTTATACAATTTACTTAAATATTAGATTCATTAAAATTATATTAATGAAAAATTAATAATATAATGTGGATTAAGTTTTAACAATACTAAGATATAACTACATATTACAATTAAAAATTTTAAATTCACTACTTATATGTTTTAGAATAAAAACTTTTAGTATATCTTATGACTAATCAATGAGTGGTAACAAAAAAATATGAAGTACTGATAAAGTTTATGTGATACTAATAAATTTTTTGATTAATTAATTTTTGTTTGTATCTAAAATTATAATATTGAAAAATATTTTTTATTAACTAACATTTATGTGATAGATTATCGATAAGAAAGTACTTATAATAGATAATTAATAGTTTGTATAAAAAGTTAAAAATTAATTATAAGAAATTACGTGCTAACTTTAAGTAGTATATACAATTATATCACAAAAACTATTAATATATAGTTTTGGTACATAATTATATATATTAACATAATATATTAATTTATTAATATAATCATTTAATAATATATTATACTTATTAATACAATATATTAATTTATTAAACCCAAATTTCATAAAAAATAAAACTTAAAACTATACAGTTAGTTATAAGAAATTAGTTATTAAATGCATTTTCTCCAAATCTCCGTTTTGGATTTGATTAGCTTGGAGTGAAACCAAAATATCCGATCTCCGAAATTCAATCCAATTTCCGAGATTTTCAAATCTCCGGATTGGACTGAACCGTGCTTAGCCCTAGTATGGATACAAAAACAGGACACTTGACACAATACATGGATAAAGAAATTATCTACAATACTAGTGCACAAGATGATGGGGAAACATTACAATAAAAAACTAGATTTTTACAGTTACAATGATATAATTATTTCAACATCACACTGCAATCTATAATTTCAATAATTTATTGTTAAAACTCTAAAAATAAATTCATATATTGTTTTTTGCTTAATGAATTTAATACTTTAAATTTTTATTTCAATCATTGTGAAGCTTAAAAAAATAGAATTAATGTTTTCTTTTCTTTATTTCTCATTTTTTTCTTATATATATATATATATATATATATATATATATATATATATATATATATATATATATATATATATATCTTTCAAATTTTAGCTGAAACTCCATCTTAAAATTTTGAAATTGGAAATTAACCTCCATAGTTTCCTAAAAGTTCTCTCAAAGTTTCCTTAGATTCTCTAAAATTATAAAAATTATATATAAAAGTTATTGGAATTTTTTTTTTTTTTTTTTGAAGTTTCCTAGAGGTTTCCTGTTTCGCTGTCCTGAATGGGTGCAATATGAGAATATTGACCTTTTAGAAGTTTCCAAGCTTCCTAGAGGAGGCAATCTCTATTTAACAATTCTTAGTGGACTCAAAAGCTAGTCACATGTTATTTAGAACATGCGGCATTCCTCGCTTGTTCCTTGTTACATTTACACCACGATGGTGTTGAATTGTAACCCACATATCTCTCATTACAAAGACTACCTTGCACTTCTCACTTGTGGTATTTTGGCACAAGCTGAACTTGAAATTCTCTCTCTCAGTTCTTGTTTTAAAATATTCGTACGAGAAATCCTTGATGGTATTACACAAGCCATTTACTCAAGCGAGTATTTACACTGATTTACTCTAGCCATCTTACAACAGTATTTCTTACCATCAAGATCTTTTATCTTGGGGATCATTCATTTACTCAAGAACTTAACTAGACAAGCAATGCTTTCCTCATATTTACACTGTGATGGTGTTAAATTGTAATATATCTCACTATAAATACTCGCTTGCACGTCTCATTTGTGGTTTTTTGGCACATTCTGACTTGATACTTTCTCTCAATTCTTGTTTTAAAATATTCATATGAGAAATCCTTGCCAATATTATACAGCCACCTTACAACAGTATTCTCTTACCTTCAAGATCTTTTATCTTGGGGATCATTCATTTACTCAAGAACTTAACTAGACAAGCAATGCTTTCCTCATATTTACACTGTGATGGTGTTAAATTGTAATATATCTCACTATAAATACTCGCTTGCACGTCTCATTTGTGGTTTTTTGGCACATTCTGACTTGATACTTTCTCTCAATTCTTGTTTTAAAATATTCGTATGAGAAATCCTTGCCAATATTATACAGCCACCTTACAACAGTATTCTCTTACCTTCAAGATCTTTTATCTTAGAGACCATTCAGTTACTCAAGAACTTAACTAGACAAGCAATACTTTCCTCACATTATTCTCTAATTCTCCTCATTTGACACAGGACAATTCAGCTCCCCAAGATTGCGCGCTTCTTTCACCCTCAACATGTCTTCCTTAGTCATTGCTTCTATGCCATGCTGCCTCTCCCCCTCATTCATAAATTGTTGTCTACTAACAGCTCTATTTAGGAGAACGAGAGCTCTAGTGCAACAGGAAGATTGATCCTTTGTAACTTGGAAGATTGCAGGTTCAATTAATACAAAATCTGAATTTTCTCAGGTAGGGGATCTTTGCATCAGGGTGCCTTTCACTTTTGACAATATCAAGGCTAAACAAGGTTATTTGAGGGACAGGCTTTGAGATTTATTGATGTAGAAAGACTAGGGAAAACTTGATATTTTTAGAGATTAGAGTGAGGGTTTGTAGAATTCAAGAAAATAAAGATTGAAAATGGGTGGCAGATATGATTTTTCTTCATAAAACCAAAGAAAAACTAAGCAAACAAAATAAAAATAAACTTGTTAGGACTCCATATTAGGACTCAAAATTAAGTAGGCTTAACTGTGAGCCAAGACACTGTAGTCATACTCAGAGTAGCAAAATTGCAAAATTACACAAATGCCACTGAAAATACCCAAGCAACTGTATTGTGAACACTAACCTAAACCTGCCAAATTCATACTCTAAATCCCAAATGGAGTTCCCTTGTTTTTTGCATAATTTTAAAGTGCTATTTTATGCCTCCACACACACACCCTCCTCTGTGAAAAAGTAAGGACAAAGAAAAAGAACAGAAACGAAAGAAAGAAAGCTATCTTGACTACAGGTGCTTAATTTTCTCTCTTTTTCAACCATTTGTGAAACATGCAATTTGAGTAAGAGACAAAGCAAGAGCCATCTCAAAAAATATATATTAAGGGTTGCACAAGTATTGAGTGCGGCTATCAAATTCTCACAAATTTTTCAAGCAATGTTAATGCTCATAAACCACATAAACTGCTCATAATTCTACATATCAGCAAGCACAGGAATCCAACTACACAGAGACATAAAAATATTAAACTAAGTTACCTCCACTGCTACGGCAATCATAAAATTCTGTTGATGTTTCACCATCTTCACAACATAACAAGTTGGATGCATATTTCTTAGCTAACTTAGGATCCTCGTACCGGGTGCCAGCTATCTGCCATGCTCTTGATATAAGCCTACATCACATTTATCCTATCATATAAATGATTGTCATTTAAACCATTTCAAATGTTGCAGTAAATTTATGATTCTTAGATTAGCAACAACAACCAACAGAGTTATATAGGAAACAGTCAAACTTGTAAGATAGGAATAAGAAGCTTAGGCATAACATTTAAAAATCAATAGAGCCTGATAAGCTTGAGTGAAAAATAACCTAGGTTTTAGCAAGGCCAGCAATCTATGACGCCTATCTTCTGGGATGTCTTCAATTTTTTTCCTGCGAATCATGAACATAAGAAATCAGATCAGATCCTTTTTTTTAAAAAAAAAAAAAAAGAGATAGAGAGAGAGAGAGAGAGATCAGATCAAACTTACTGGCATGTGCCATCTAATCAACAAATAAGTTTTCATTCCTTAAAAAAGATACCTGGTCTCTTGAACAAATATTAACCAAAAGACATAAGCAATGTCCACCTTTCTTTGTTTCTCAACATTCATATCAGTAGCATACTATACTATTCAATCAGAATCAAAGAGAAGAGTGGGTAATAAAGATGCACACATGGCCCCTAGCAAAGAAAGACAATACTGGCCGTCCACTAGAAACAAGTATATGCGATGCAACAGTGAGGAGAACATGATAGACAATGTGCTCCTCTTCGCCAATAGACAAGCCAAAAAACTATTCTTCCAATTGAACTGAGGTCAACAAGAAAACCTTATTTTCATTATTGGCATACAGTCAAACTTATTTAAGAATGACAGCTAGAATTAATAAGGACTTCTAATTTCCAGAACTGGGTTGCTATGCCCATGTTCAGAATTAAAAATGTTTGTAATGCGCATGAAAATGCATTAAGAAAGATGAAAGAGTTGAAATTCTTATATTTTAAACCAATATAATGGATATCCAATATTACACACATTTTCAAAGCAAAGTGAAAAATAGACTACATTTAGGATAGCAGGCTTTGACCCACCTAAATTGAATTAGTTGTTTGGATGAAGATCTTAAATATATGATTACAAACTGAATTTGAAGTCAAATCCATAGATGGATATCAGTATTTGCAGCAAAAAGAAAAAAAAGTAGGAAAATTGGTGATACCCACCAAAGATAGGCAGCTGGATTATAAGAAGAAGGGTCTAGAGGAATCAATTCTTTTGGAGGATCAAGATATGTGACCACATCTTCCTCATCCAAGTATGCCTTCTTCCCATTTGGTAGAATCTCAAAGGGTTTCTCATCCCAGGGCGACAAGTGTACAACTCTGATTGCACCACAAGTAAAATGTACCAATCTCCGAGTTCGACCATTTCGTTTCTCGTATCCTACACCTGCAACAGCCACAATACAATTAAAGCTTAAACAGTGTTTTTCTTCTTTTTAAATTTGAAAAGGAAATGAAATGAGAAATACGCAGATTCTGTTGTTGGAGAGAGATGGTTGGAGGTGAAAAGTAAAGAAGACGATTGCTGTAAAGCAGATGTTGGTCACAGTACGTCGCTCTCATGTTTCTAAGAGATCGATGAATTTCTCTACAAAATTGGAGTTTGGTCTTGAGAGGGAGCTTTGGGTATTTTCATTTTTTGAGTGCTGAATTTGTTATATTTTATCCATATATTGAGCTGTTGAACCTTTTTTTTATTTTTTTGCTTTGGAATTTATTTTGAGAGAGAGCTTCCGGTCCGGTTTGCAAAGTTAAGGTTTTTTTTCGTCGGTTTCTAAGAGTTAAATATTTTTACTATTAGCTAAGAAGTTGATTTTTTATATTTATTTTTTTAATTACTGAATTTCTTAATATCATAGCTATTAATATTAAAAATAAATTAAATATTAATTTTTTATTTATCATAAAATTTTCTAACCCTACTATTATTGAAATATTTTAAAATTTTAAAATTTTAGAGTTTTCACTTAAAGTTGATATTTATAATTTATAACAATTATTATACAAATGAAAAAAGCTATTTTGCATTTACATAAAAATTAAAATTTAGAAAAAATACTCTCCTATCAATATAAAATAACAACACAATTTAAAGTACTAAATATTTCAGTAGCGAAGATAATTTTTATTTTTTTAATTAATAATCTTCATAGCATATATATATATATATATATATATATATATATATATATATATATATATATATATATATATATATATATATATATATATATATATTGACATCAAAGAATTATTTTGTAATTTTATGGAAAATTTCGTAAAAAAATATATTTTTTATAATTCTTTGAAGTTATAAAATAATGGTAAAATTAGAGATAACAATGAGGTGAGATAGGGCGGGGTACTATCCCTGCTTTTTTGAAGAATCCACATTCTTATCTTTGCTTCATATATGCAACTAGTCTCTATCTCTCATTTTTAGGGGATCTCATCTTTACGGAAACGAGGATTCTTGTTTCCTCTTAATGGAATTTAATTTATAAAAATTTAAAATTTAGATTTTAATTAAGTTTAAACTAATTTTAATATCTTTGATAAATGGTCAATTTAACTCTTAAACTTTATTTAGAAGTCTAATCATATCTAAAATGGTCCTTTGGATCAATTTAAGCATAAGATTTCATTTTATGAACAAATGGCTCTAATTTTGCTCTAAAGACAAAGAGTATATCACATGCGATCAAAAGAGTGACAATAATGATAATAAAATAATAATAATAATAAAAACAATAAGAAGAAGAAAGGCAAAACGAGTGTGTGTATGAGAGAAAGGAAGAGATTGAGATTATGATAAAGAATCGCCGACAAACATTGAAATAAGCAAAAGTATCATTGTAAGCTTGGCAGTGGACGTTCTCTGATTCGAGTATAATTTCGTCGAATTGAAGATTAAAACTTCAAGATAGGTTGAAGAAGTTGAAATAGAGAGATATTAGAGCTTTCACATTTGCTTTAAAGGTTTTTGATTTCCCATTTTTCATCTCTATTGGTAAACAATGTAGAAATCAAAATTGGTAGACGACATGCAGTTGTTGTTGCGCTTCTGTTGTATTCTACATCTCCATACTCATTTTGGTTGTTATTGTGCTACTTTCTTAGCAATTTTTATTTTTATTTTGGTGTTTTCAATTTTAGTATAGTTTTTATTTTCACTGTGCTATTATGGTAGTTTCATTTTTTCTATTCTTTGCAAAATCTACTCTATTTGCTGATATAGATTCTTTTTAATAATCTTAATTATCATTTTTTAAATTGGGTTGTTGATGTTGAAAAGATTGAATTCTATATCTTTTTTGTTTTTTTGGTTGCAGTACAATCTCAATCACAAGAATGGTTTTATATAGGTACAGAAATGGCAATTAGAACAAATGGACTTATTAAGGGGATTTTGCAATTTGGTATGGAGAAACAAAGATTTGGTTATTTGGTTGTCGCCGTTATGCTTTTCCAGCTTATTTTGCAAATTTTTATTTTCTTTCATTTATAGTAAAAATATAATTGCAAAATTTATCATATTTTGGTCTAATACTCTCTTAGTTGATTGTGAGAACAAAACGACAAATGAAATTAGTGTTTCATTTTTCTTTATTTTTTGTTACTTAACAAATGCTCATCTCCTAATTGGAAAGTTCTAACAAGCGTTTTAAAAATCATACCAAACCGGCAGGTTTGACCGGTTGAAACAAGAACAGTCGGCCAGTCCGATTTGGTTCAATTAAAAAACCAAATTTTCTGATTTAACCATTCTTTAATTGGTTTTTGATCAGTTTTTAATCGACTTTAACTGGTTTTAATCGGTTGAACTTCTATCAATAGAAATCAATAAAAAAAAAAAAAAAGAGAAATGAAGGGATTTTATTTAACCGGTCGAACCACCGGTTCAACCAATCGGACTGGTTGAATCACAAACTGGTAACTTGATCGGTTCGATCACTTGTCTGATTTTTTAAAACACTAATTGTAACACATGGTCAAATTGGATTCAATTCAACAGCTTTGAAATTGTTGTCTTTAATTGAACTAAAAGACCAATTTAGGTCCAATTGATTTTCAATGATAAATTAAAGGGTGAATTTGAGTGTTATATTCCATTTTTAAATTATTGGAGGTATTTTGACTAATATTATTACTTTTATATATATATATATATATATATATATATATATATATATATATATATATATATATATATATATATATATATATATATATATATATATATATATATAGAATAGTATTACTTATATAATTATATATATTTATAAAATTCATTAAATAATGACTAAAAAATAATAATAAATTTGTATAAAAATATTAATATATGCAAACACACAAAGCATGAAACGATTAATTAATCCAATATAAAATTCTTCAAAAATGTCATGAGAAAATTATAAAGAATGAGTAATAAAATTTGAAATCCTAAAATTTAGTGTGTGTGTGTGTATATGTATGATACCATAAGGGATGGAGATTATACATTCAACTATGTTCTATCTAAACATTTAGGTATTCACAAGCCTTCTAACAATATTAGACCTCTTAGAATATACAGTTCTATTCACAGGATCACTAGTAAGATAATAATGATTTATAAAGGATCCAATTATCGTGGTAACTATGAAATCATTAGTAATCTCTGATGAACATTTATTAATACCTAAAGAGAAAGATGAGAAGATAAGAATTTAGAAACTCATACTTTATTTCACAACTAGGTAGGTTCTAAAGAGTTATCTGCCTCCAAACTTATAAACTTGCTCCTTATATAGAGAGAGTAGTTCATAGACAATAGAAGTACAATGATTAAAGCTAGTTCAATAATTAAAACTAAGGACAACTAGATCACATGATACATATTATTTTGCAGCTCATACACACTTTATTACACATAACATGTGATACTCATTTACTTTAATAAAGTAACACCATTATTTTTTGACAGTCTCATGATTGGGGGACATATCATGTCAAAGTTTGAGTCAGTTTTCAATAATCTTTTTGTCACATTACCAGAATCTGTGTCATCATCTTGTTGTCCAGATGTCAAGTCATATGGATCTTAAGAATCCACTATTAGATGAGTCCAAAAGCTTGTATGCTAGGTCAAAATTATCATCAAGTGGATTGATGACTTATCTACTAGTCCCACAATAAATTTGTCTCCTATATTGATTATTCCATTCTTCTTTTAGGTCCATAATTTTCTTATAATACTCTAGAGGGTAAGACATTCGTGGTGCATATTTAGAGGAAGGAGGCCACAATTCTTGGATTGGGGCATTGTTCAAGCCACACATAAAGTGCTAAAATTAGACAAAGTCTTCAAGATGTTGTCTACAGTCCTTGCTCATTCAATGGAGGAATGATTTATAGATAAAATATTTTGTAAGACTTTAAGCTTTGTATATTCCTAGTAATGACTTGTGGAGTCTATTTTCGATGGAGGATGACCAAACTTGTTAGTTTTTTGAACTGACTGGTTTCATACTTATTGTATTCCTTTGTGAGAATGTCTTCCTATTCCTATAAGGAGGCGAACCATTTCATAAAAGTTACAAACTGATTATTATTCATTGTCCTTCTTCTAAGTACTATCAAATAAGTTTTGAGATCAAAAGAATGGATTTCTACAGCAATGTAGAAAGCATGATAGAAGTACCATAGAAAGACAAGGAATTCAATTGGCCAAATCCAAAAATCATTAACAGAGAATTTTATGAAGGTAAAAGGCCTAAAAAAGGGCGAGTAGGATGAATAGCCAATCTCCTTATGAAAAAGATGCCATATTTTTGAATAAGAGATTGGTACAAAAAAGTTTATTCATGAGCTAGGTCATGAAGAGCTTTTTCAGATATGTTTTCTTGGACTTCAGGAGGGAGATGATTAATGAAAGGAAATTCCATGTTTAATGAGAATGGAACTGAGGAAGAAGATGCCATGAAAATAAGTGAAATTGTTTTCATTGTGCTAATGAGAAAAACAGAGAAGTTTTCTGGTCTAGACAAGAAATTTGAAATCAGATTCTTATCTCCCTTGATGTGTTCAACATCAAATTTATAGCGTGAAAACCATTCTTTCCATTGTAGCAATTGATGATGAGGGAGAATCTTTCCTTTAAATTGTAACAATTTTGGAAAAGAAGAATAGTCTATCAGGACAATGAAATGATGGCCAAAGATGTGAATTCAAATTTCTTAATTCTATTTTTGACAGCTAAGATTTCTTTGAAAGTGGAATGATAATGGAGTTTAGAATTTTTGAATTTTTCACTGGCATAGGTACAGATTTGTTTCTTTCCATCACATTCTTTTAAAAGTATTGCTCTCCAATACTTATCACTGGCATCTTTCTATAAAAATCTTTTTCCTATAGAGGTAATTTGTAGAGGTGGCAGATCTTGTAGTTCTTTTTTCAAAGTTTGTACTACCTTTGTCTATTTTTCTTTCTAGGGTGGAGCATCTTTCTTTAGCATGCACATCAAAGAGTTTGCTTTTTCAGTAAAGTGAGGAACAAAGTCTCTGTGATAATTTGCAATTCCCAAAAATTGCTGGATTTACTTATAAGAAAGATTCTCATCATGAAACTTTAATAATTTAGAGGCAATGTGTGGAGCATGATGGTATTTACCATTTTTAAAGAACATCCCAAGAAATTGAATTTCCTTTTTTGCTAGATGCATTTTTGATGCTGATAACATTACCCCATACTTCTTGGTAATCTCCATGAAACTGTTTAGCAAATGCAAGTAACTTTCTTCATTTTCAAAAAACAATAAAACATCATTGTGAGGCTTTGCCCGAGCACTGGTCCGATCCGCTAAAGGGAATCGAAATGCTCATTTGGGAAAGAAATCACGAGGAAGTCCTCAGGCTTATCTTTGATAATCATTTTAGAGTTGCCACCTTAATTTATTTTTATTTGGGAAAATATAATGAAAAAACCCATTTGACTCCCATCATTACCCAAAGGAAAAAGATTACTAGTCTCGAAACCAAAGAGGATTCATGGACTAGGTTTTCAGTTTAACAAAACATATTTGGCCAAGTAATATAAAAGTAACTTAAAATACAGTTCATGAACAATTTAAGATGCATGGACAATTTATAATATGTATGATCATTCAATCCATAAAGTTTATACACAATTAGAATTCAAAATAAAAGAGAGTCAATATTATAATGAAATCCAAACTTAGGGGATACCTCTTTTAGCCCTTATGGGTTCTAGGGAAGTCACACATTCCCCAAACTAAGCATAATAACAAAGTAAAAGAAAATGAAATAATAGTAACTGAAGAAGGTGATAGGGGGAAAAGTTGGTTAGTTTTAATTGGATTCGATGCTTGGACCAAGCATATTTGCGTATCCCTTTAAATAGGGATCAGAACCCACGCAGTTCTCCCTTCTTGCGAAGAGGTTAGTTTAGCCTAGCCACTTTATCATGTTTTGATTGATTGATTAAAAGAGGATTGAGTTAATTAATTAATTTAATTGATTACCGAGTTGATTAGTTAACAACCTAGATGAATCAATTTAATCAACTAACCAAAAGAGACAATAACCAAATAGAAAGGAAAAGAAGATTACCTTATGATTTCGCGGCTTAGGGACGTAAGGCAGATGGAGCAGATGACTGGATCACAATTCCACCTTCTCCACGCAAGAGACACAAGCCTTGAACCACCAGAATGCAACTTCACCTTCTCCATATGACGAACACGAGCTTTGGGCAATAAGCTTGCCTCAAACAGGATGGCAGAAAGCCTTAAATTAGTTGAGTAAGAATCAAGGAGAAACCACCCAACGTGCTTTGCAAAGCAAGGAGCAAAAGCAAAGCAATTTACTTGAAGTTAGTGCTTTTTAGGCCTCCAAGTATGTGTCTTAAGAGTAGAAAGACCACCTCTATATATAGGGGAAAGAATGAAGCATAAAGGCTGAAATTTCTAATATGGGAGCAGGAACATACCGTCGTTGCCGCATAAGTCTCTATGACATCACAAAGGTCTCTGTGGCAGTGCCGCAGAGGGCTTTGTGGCACTGCAAGAGGCATTGCGGCAACTTGCTTTGATTCGCCTGTTCTGCCCTTTTTCATCCGTTCTCGCTCGTTTCTCATCCGTTTTCCATGATTCCAATTGCGTTGCACTCATTACTAAGTCTCATATGATTTGATGATGATTTAAGAGCCTTGATTGATTCCTTTCTTGACTAAATGGTCTATAATTCTGAGAGGTGCAGAATTAAGGGTTCACAATTATCCCCCTCATCAGGATTGCTCTGTCTGGTAGGCAGTTCTGATAAGTGTGAACTTTAGAATGAAGAGGATGCCTTCGGTATATTTGGGAGCAGCAGGAAGTTTTGATGAGTGTGAACTTTAGAATGAAGAGGATACCCCCGGTATATTTGGGAGCTGCAAGAAGTTTTAATGAAAGTGAACTTTAGAATGAAAAAGATGCCCCTGGTATATTTGGGAGCATTAAGAAGTTCTGATGAGTGTGAACTTTAGAATGAAGAGGATGCTCCTGGTATATTTGGGAGCATTAGGAAGAAAATGGCAGTTCTGTCTGGTAGGAGTGATAATGATGATCTTGTCTGGTAGGAATCGACAAAGTGGTAATCTTATCTGATAGGAATGATGATAATGATCCTATGTGGTAGGAAAGAAGACGACCTTGTCTGGTAGGAATCGACGAAATGGTGATCCTGTCTGGTAGGAATGATGACGATGATCTTGTCTGGTAGGAAAGAATAGATGATGATCTTGTCTTTCTTCAAGAGTTTTGACATTTTGCCTTGATTCATGATCCTGTTCCATGCAAAAATGCTAGATAATTATGCAATGATATGATAATTACGCAATGATATGATACCTTGAATCTATAAAGGGTCAATTTTGATATAAAAGTGTTGATTTTTGGGAGAAAGATGCCACCGTTTCAAAAAGTGAATATTTGGAAGGGATGTGCCCTCACTTTAGAATGATAAAGAAAAGTGGTTTGGTCATTTGGTTTTTGGTTGATTAGCTAGTTTAGAGGTGAAGATGGGCATGTCAAGTATGAGATTGGTTGGTTAATGGCTATCAGTTTGGCCTAGGCAGAAGCAAGGTATGGTCCTGGAAAAGATTGGGCTATTCAGTTTAGATAGGTCTAACTTTGGTTTGAGGCTGAATTGGAGAGCTGGGTCAAGAAGGTCAAATTTTTAAAGATGATTAGATTGGAAGGTTTGGGGAAGGTCAGCTTATGGGGCTTGCTTTCAGAGAAGGCTCAATCAGGTCTGGCACTTTGGTTTGGTCAAGTTACAACCTTTGGGGAGTTTATTTGGAAGACTTGGTCAAGTTCTGCCTTTGGCTCGATTAGGTCTGGGTTAAAGGATAGGTCAAGCTAGGAAGTTAGTTGGAGAAGGTTTGGTCAGATTTGGCTTTGGAGGAGATTATGCTCTTTTGTGAATGGTGAAAGCTAGGCTTAGGCTTCTTAGTTTGGGCTTCATGGTGAAGGCTAGGCTTGGGCTCCATAGTTAAGGCTTTTAGGGAGTGGTTTTTATAGTGAAGGCTTTTGGGCTTAGGCTTCATGGTGAAGGTTTTTTGGTTTGGGCTTCATGGTGAAAGCTAAGCTTGGGTTCTTCTACAAGGGTGCTTTAGACCTCTTTGGAAGATGGTTGCTTTTATCTTAGTATGGTGTTCCAGGCTTTGGTCATAAAGATACCGTAGGCTCATGAATAAGTGTTTGCCCTTTGGCATGGTTGCATCAGATTTTCTTGCCCATTATACGGTTGGTAGGCCTTGACTCAATTGGACTTTATAGGTGATGTAATTTTCCAAGGAGGCTTGGTTTTTTTTTTTTTTTAAAGGATGAAGAAGTTTTGCCAATGAGACATGGAATGGGCCTTGATTGGTTTGAGCCCTTCTTAAGATTTGCAAGACATGACTTGATTTTGGTTATACTAAAGAAAGCTGGCTTTAAGGATGATGAGTCCCAAAAGACTTAGGATCTTTGGTTTTGCCCATGGGCTTGGCCCTTAAAAGATGATGAGATTTTGCCAAGGAAAGGATGGTATGAGGCTTGCACTTGAAAAGATGGAATGGTATATTTTAAAGTTGGGGAATGGTTCAAAGGAGGGTTGGAAATTTTGAAAAGGATCAGGGAGGTTGTATGATTTTACTATTTGTAGCATGATTCATGGAAAAGAACAAGCCAAGTTAATCTTGTCATTTTGAGATTGAAGAGACATTTAGAGTAACACTTTGTTGGCTTGAATGTAGACGATAGACTGGATGAAAGGAAGTGCCCTAAAGAGTGACTGAAGGACCAGTGAAAGAGACAACTTGGGGATCATGCTCCTAATGAGAGATAGGAACATGACAGACTAACAATGTGAGAGATTATGTCTAAGCTCTTTGAGTTAAATGATGAGATAGATTAACAAAATATGATGATGACCTAGAAAGATATGCCCCCACTGTAAGATAAGGGCGTAAAAGACAATATTACTTTAGAGAATGCGCAAGCTAGTGAGAACGGATGACTTTGAAGACATGAGACTAGATGGATTGATTGAAGATGATTTGACAAACTTTTAATGATACGAAGGAAGATGACTAGGAGGAGCTTTCTCTCTCTCTCTCTCTCTCTCTTTTTTTTTTTTTTTTTTTTTTTAACTCTAACTTTTGCCTAAGCTGCCCTTTTCAAATTTTCAACTTAGTGAGCTTAGATCTTGGAAGAAAACATTTCACCATGATTTGTTACTTTTCTTCATTTTGAGGGGCTTTAACCTTTGAATTTTAGATTTGAAGAATTTGTTGCCCCTTGTTGAGGTGTATCATTTGATTTTGTGCTTCAATTATTTGATGAGAGGTCTATTTCTCGACCTTCTTTGGTTAGGAGCGGGCAAAGCAATTATTGATGGCACCTCAATTATTGTGGATTTAATTTATGTTCATTTCTCTTTTTTTTTTTTTTTTTCATTTTCTCTCCTTTTTTTTTTTCAAAGCTCATCCATGTTTAAAACAAGAAAAGACAAGTGCACAAATAAATGTGGATGTTTTATTGCAATGGAAAATTTTGTTACAAGATAAAAAAAATGAATTGACATGATTGACAAAAAATACGTGAAAATGGAAATAAAATGACAAACACAGACTTGAATTTAGACTTAAATTTTGATATTTGAACTTAGACTCAAACTCAGACTTAGACTTAGGCATGGAATTCAATCTTAGATAGGTTAGATTAGCTGAACTTGAACTCTTCCATGTCATGCCACTTAGGGTTGAGGTAAGGTGGGGTTGAATTAGGTTTGGGTTCTTCATCACTGTTCAGGTCGGTGGTGAGGAATTCAGGTTGAAATGATACACTTTGGATGTAATCTTCAACATTTGATGCGGTTGCAATCAAAGCCTTAAAAGTGGGTAGGTATTGGGTTAACAAGTGGGCTCGGTAGGCTGAAAGTAGATTCTTGATAAGGATGTCCACTTGTTCTTGCTCGATTGGCTATTTACCATTTAGGCAGCTTTAGCCCTCCACCTTATAAGGAACATGGAGAAAGACTCCTCTTGAAGCTGGTTGGTGGTTTCCAAGTCATGCCTAGTGACATCCATTTCACTGTTATAATGATATTGTTCGATAAAGGCATAGCAGATATCATCCCATGTCCTTTTCTTACTATTGTCTAGTGAAAGGAACCATCTCCTAGTAACACCAGTTAGTGATTGTTGGAACAGTTGAGCAAGGAGCTCATCGCTAACTCCTAAAGGTTTCATTGCTCCATATATATCTTCAGATGGGTCTTGGGATAAGTGGTTCCATCAAATCTTTCTAGCTTAGGCATTTTGAATTTAGGAGGAAGTTTGGCATTAGGGAATAAGGTTAAATTGTCCATATCAATTAGATCATCATGGTGCTTTAGGGATTTGATGGTTCTTTCCATAGCTTCAAGTTTCTCCATGAGTAATCTAGTCTCTGGATAAAAAAAGACTTCCCCACCTTAGTTTAGATGTGAATTGGTTTGGCTAGGATTGGTCTGGTTCAAGATAAGGTTTGGGTTAGAATGGCTAAGGGTGGCCTGGTTAATCATAGCTCAAACTTCCTTAATGATGAATTGCCTTTGTTTCTCGAATTGGGCTTGTTGAGTAGTTAGGATAGCTTGGAAATGCTCTTCTTGCTTCTTAAGGACTTTGGTCACAAGTTTGGTCAAGGAAGCCATATCAAGTGCGTGGGCCATTAGTACCTTCAAACCAAAGCAACAAGTTAAGTGATGGGCATAGAATAGAAAAGGTGATGAAGGTATAGGCATACAAATCCTAAGAGTAAAGGCTTCCTTATTGTGTCATGGGCCAACCATTTTTTGGGCTTAACGCATGATGGAGTAGATGTTTTGGGCTTAGGATAGTAAACTGAACCAAGGGTATTGGGTTTAAGGTAGTGTGTTGGGCTAAAGGTATTAGACTTAGGGTAGTGTCTTAATGATTTGGGGTATAGGCTATAAGCATCTGTCAATTTGGGGGTAATGGATTGGTTTTGAAGGTAATGAGCCAAGGATGTTGGGCGACGGTGTCTTGTGGCAAGGTATGGGTAAGAGGAGGGTAGAGATGTCTTTAGGTTACAATTTAAGGTGAAGACATTATGGGTAACAGTGTTTAAGGTTAGAGGTGCTTGAGGTCAAGGTTAGGGAAATGAAGTTTTAGATTTAGGGCTAGGGTATTAGTGTTTAAGTTAAAGGCTAAGGTAATAGGGTAAGGTTTTAGGGTTAGGGTATTGGTGTTTAGGTTAAAGGCTAAGGTAAAAGGGTAAGGTTTAGGGTTAGGGTATTAGTGTTTAGGTTAAAGGCTAAGGTAAAGGGGTAAAGTTTAGGGTTAAGGTATTGGTCTTTAGGTTAAAGACTAAGGTAAAGGGGTAAGGTTTAGGTTTAGAGTATTGGTGTTTAGGTTAAAGGCTAAGATAAAGGGGTAAGGTTTAGGGTTAGCGTATTGGTGTTTAGGTTAAAGGCTAAGGTAAAGAGATAGATAAGGCTAGGGTAAGGTGTTTAAAGTTAAAGGTTAGGGTGATGGTTTTAAGTTTGTGAGGGCAAAGTTATTTGGATGGAGGTTAGAGTGAGGTGTTTAAAGGAGAGATGTTTAAATGGAGATAAGAATGTTTGACCCTTCTTCGGTTTAAGGTTTGGCCTAGACTTGAGATGAATGCATATTTGGTTATACAGTATGAATGCATGATATGCATGAGGAAAACATTTCATGAGAATGCAAAGATGCAAGGTTTTAATTATGGTACATACAACCAAAGGCTAGGATCTAATTTCAGTACATGAAATGGTAAGGGTGGCTAGATTTGGGTACCTGTCACACTAAAGCAGCGATATACTTAATCACATGTGAGTCAAGGAGCCTCGCATGGGTCCAATAGTATGTGCATACTCATTACACCTTTGAAAGGATCAAAGGATTCGTCGCAGTGTGGATGATTTCACTATCGGCGAATAGACCTAAGGAGGGTTACCCACTCGATGCTACTCACTATCCATTATTTTCCTAGAACTAGGTTAAATGGTAAAGAACCTATGCCAGTGATGCATGCAAAATCACAATCATATTAAAAGGCCACACTCTTCTTAAACCAATTAGTAGTCCACTTATTTTTTCCTTTTATTAAAAGAAAGTTAGCCCCCAGTGGACTCACTAGCTGTGAGGCCTCGCTCGAGCACTGGTATAATCTGCTAAAAGAAATTGAAATGCTTATTTGGGAAAGAACTCACGAGGAAGCCCTTGGGCTTATCTTTGATAATCGTTTTAGAGTCGCCACCTTAATTTATTTTTATTTGGGAAAATATAAGGAAAAAACCCATTTGACTCCAATCATTACCCAAAGGAAAAAGATCACTAGCCTCAAAACCAAAGAGGATTCGGGGACTAGGTTTTCAGTTTAACAAAACATGTTTGGCCAAGTAATATAAAAGTAACTTAAAATACAATTCATGAATAGTTTAAGATGCATGGACAATTTATAATATGTATGATCATTCAATCCATAAAGTTTATATACAATTAGAATTCAAAATAAAAGAGAGTCAATATTACAATGAAATCCAAAATTAGGGATACCTCCTCTAGCCCTTATGGATTCTATGGAAGTCACATATTCCCCAAACTAACCATAATAACAAAGTAAAAGAAAACAAAATAATAGTAAGTGAAGAAGGTGATAAAGGGGAAAGTTGGTTAGTTTTAATTGGATTCGATGCCTGGACCAAGCATGCATGCGTATCCCTTTGAATAGAAATCAGAACCCACACAGTTCTCCCTTCTTGTGAAGTAGTTAGTTTAGCTTAGCCACTTTATCATATTTTGATTGATTGATTAAAAGAGGGTTGAGTTAATTAATTAATTTAATTGATTACCAAGTTGATTAGCTAGCAATCTAGATGAATCAATTTAATCAACTAACTAAAAGAGACAATAACCAAATAGAAAGTAAAAGAAGATTACCTTACGCTTTCGCGGCTTAGGGACGTAGGGTGAATAGAGTGGATGACCATATCGCAATTCCACCTTCTCTATGCAAGAGACATGAACCTCGGACCACCGAATGCAACTTCACCTTCTCCATATGACGGACATGAGCCTTGGGCAATAAGCTTGCCTCAAATAGGCGGGCAAAAAGCCTTAAACTAGTCGAGTAGAAATCAAAGAGAAACCACCTAATGTGCTTTGCAAAGCAAGGAGCAAAAGTAAAGTAATTTACTTAAAGTTAGTACTTTTTAAGCCTCCAAGTTTGTGTCTTAAGAGTAGAGAGACCACCTCTATATATAGGGGGAAGAATGAAGATTAGAGGCTGAAATTTCCAATATGGGAGCAGGAACACGCTGTCATTGCCACACAAGTCTCTGCAACATCGCAAAGGTCTCTATGGTAGTGCTGTAGAGGGCTTTGCAACACCACAAGAGGCTCTGTGGCACTGTGCGGCAACTTGCTCTAATTTACCCATTCTACTCATTTTCATCCGTTCTCACTTGTTTCTCATCCGTTTTCCATGATTCCAATTGCGTTGCACCTGTTACTGAGTTCCGAATGATTTAATGATGATTTAAGAGCCTTGATTGATTCCTTTCATGACTAAATGACTTGTAATTCTGAGAGGTGCAGAATTAAAGGTTCACAATCATCAATATAGATTAATGTGTTATGAAGAAGAGGCTCATAGATTTTGACAATTATTTTTTGAAATAAGGATAGAACAACATTAAGACCAAAAGGCATGACTGTCCATTAATAATGGTTGTTTGGAATACAAAAGGCTATTTTATAAAAATCTTCAAGTTTAATTCCTAATTGCCAAAATTCTGCTTTGAGATCAAACTTTGAGAAGATCCTTGCAGATGATACATGAGTGAATTAGGATGAAATCATTGGAAGAGGGCATTTATGATCTTTGAGAAAATGATTTAAAGACTAATAGTCAATTACTAGCCTTTTTTATTTATGATTTGTTCTGCCCTCTGTTGACATAAAATGCTTGGCATGCCCAATCTGATTTCGTAGGTTCAATTAAACCTTGAGATAACAACTAAGAATATTTTTCGCAGCTAATTATAAGTTTGCAGGAGTTATTCTTAGATGAGTTGCCTTTGTTGGATTGACATCTTCATTTTAGTTAAATGGAAGAGAAATGAAGAATTCTAAATTTTTTCATAAGGGTGATGGATGTTTGAAATTAATATGAGAATTAGCACAACAAATTTATACTAATTCTTTTTGAATTTCATCAAAACTTTGGATTGGTCTGGCTTAGGTAAGAAACAAAGATGGAATATTAGTGTATGGCTGAAAGCATTTTTTATAACAAATTCCATTTGGAAGGATGTGAAGATTTTTTAGTTTTCAGAAAATATCAAAATCAAGAACAAGGTCCTTGTCCGAAAGTGAACATCCAAGGCAATGATCCCAAGTAGGACATCCTAAAAAATTAAATTTTAACATTATTTTTGGTGATGCATTTTGTTACAAAAACATTGCCATCAACTGCCTGAAAATACTCATTGTATGGTTTCTGACATTCAAGTGGAAGGACAATAGGATTCATCATTATTTTATGAGCACCATTATCCATGAATGCAACTAGTTTGATAAGTCTTGCATATTTCTCAGGATACATATACACATAGACTAGTGGAACTAGATGCATTAATTTTTTAATAGCCAGAGAACATGGTTCTGCATAATAGATTGGACTATAATGTTCATCTTCAGAAAATAAAGAATAATTTTCAATGGCAAACAGGTTTTCTAAAGAGTCTTTTTTGTCTTTTGAGAATAGTGACTCAACATTTGCTTCTTCAAGATAAATTGCTATAATTTGTTAAAGATGTTGAATGAGTTTGGCTGATTACTTTGGTTTATTTGGGCAATTTTTTTTGCATAATGCCCTTTTCTTTTACACAAGTAGCATTTGTTTGACTTTTTTCCTCTGTATTTACACTTCTTGAAGAACCTGTAACCCTTCGTTGATTTTCCTATTTTTCCATGATGGCCTTTTGATTTGAAGAAATGCTTTCTCTTCTTTGGAAAATATTCACAATTCTTATCTTTACATTTAACATAAAGAGTAGGACGATAACAAGCATTCTTCAATATTGGATCTTTGTGACATTTAAGAGTTTGCTTGAGAAGTTGATGAGTGTCACTAATCTTGTTCAGAGATCGCATCATCATTTGGTAAATTTGACCAAGAGTTAAATTTGACAAAGATTGACCACAATCTTAAAGAGTTGTGTATATTGTAGCCGTGAGTGATTATGGCAAAGAGGTTACAAAGGTTTGCTTGAGATATGAATTATTATTTCTTTTTAGTTCATAGAATTTCTTGGGTATATTATAAAAATGTTTGTTAAGATCTTTCTTCTAGAGAGAACAACACTTCATCTTAAAGAAATCTTTTCTGATGTTTTCAGCATCATTTTTAGGCATTCCTACAAATCCCATATGAACTTGGCAAATAAATTCATCAATAAGAGAAAACATTAATTAAACCTTTGCAAAATCTCTAAGATTCATCCACCTACCCTAGAGTTTACTAACACATATGTGAATAAAATCTTCAATAGCTTATCTTACAGAAACATCAAGTTTAGCAATTTAAACTTCAAGCCCTGCTCTGAATTCTTTAATTCTATAAGAATATTGGTTAGGAGTAATATCATCCAGAGTAAAATACTGGGATGATCCAATATTTATTTTTAGATGTCAATAATTGTTGGAAGTATATGTCTAGTTAGTAGGTTCTGATTGAGTGTTCAAGGGCTTAGGATCAATGTCTCTAGTTTCCTCATAATATTCTATTGTACAAGGATTATTTTCAGTAGATGATTTTGGTTTTTCCATGAATGATTCCTAAACAGGAAGTTCAGATTATGATTTAATTTCTTTTGACTTTGATACTTCTTCTAGAGAACTTGAAGATGAATCATCTAATATGAAAACTTGAGAGATCATAACAGCCTGGTTTGGTTAATTAGTTGACTCCAAACATTAATCAAGGAAATTAGTCAAAGGGTTCATCATAAAGTGAGATGGAGGTGGTTGTGTTGGGTTTATATTCATTGGGGTCATTGGAGTTTTCATTAGGTCTCTTTTTGGATTAAGTGCTTAGGATTCTTTGGTTTAAGGTGGTGTTGTTTTGATGGCATAAAATCATTAGAAGAAAGTTTTGAGGTTAAAGGTAGGTTTAGATGAGGTTGGTTTATTTTTTATTTTAACCATTTCAGCTATATAGCTAAAATGTTTAAGGTCTGCTAGTGAAGGGATAGGCAAAGTATTTTGGATTTTATGTTATGGTTTTTTTGGTGAAAGGTTGAGAATTGTCTTTTTTCATTGCTTTTTCTAAGGCTGCTATTTGTTCTTTGAGACTTTTAATTTCAGCTTCCTTCTAATAGAACTTTCCTGTTAACTTATTTTTTATCATCATGGCTTTTATCTCCTTAGTTTTAACTTCTAATTGTCACTAGAGAGAAAGGAAAATATTGTGAGCCACTTTAGATTGGCTAGTCATTTTGGCATCAATATTGTTAACTTGATGAGGTATTTGCTCAACACAAGATTCAATTCTTTTTAGGACATTGTTTTATACTTGAGCATTGTCATTCTACCAGTTGAGCACTGCTTTTGCTGGTCCTATTGAGAGAGGTTTTCCTTCAACATTAACTCCAATTGAATTTTTGATGTAAGCGGTGGTCCTTACAATTGTGTTTAGATTTATAGAAGCTGCTAAAGATGGAAATTCTTCTTCATACTGGGATGTAAATGGCTGGTACATATAGCATGCTAGAGCAAAATTAAAGGTTGATTCTTTATGAAGAATCTTGAGAGCTTGTTTATAGCAAGGTAAAGGAGTCTTTTTAATGGCCTTTTTAGGAAACTAATCATCTTCATTTGGGGGAAGAGATGGTTTACAATATCTTGAAGCAGAAGAAGGAATGTAATCGGGAGATAACAGATGAGCAAACTAGTCAATAGAAAAGGTAGTAGAACTTTCATCATCATCCTTCTTTCAATAAATTTGACTTATGCATCCAGCAGGAACATATTTCTTTTTTTTTTGTTTTTTCTTATAAGGATTATCTTCTTCCAAAGAAGATCTGTAATAGTCATCACAATCATATCTATCCTAACAATAATGATTGTTCCTTCTAAAAGCATAGATTAGTCTTCCTTATCTATCAAAGGTGACAATAGGAGCATTTTCTTCTTAAGGCCAAGAAAATATCGTGAATTGAGTTGGAAAGACAGATTGTAAGGGAGGAGCTATAGACATGGATTTTCTATCAAAAATAATCTCAACAGACTTATCCTTTTTTAAAACAAAAATAGGTTGAGTGGATTGGATAGGCCTGGAGTTTTCATGAAGCTTTTCATAATTAGCGACCTATTTTTCTGGCAGTAGTTTTAGCAAATCATCACGAGGGATTTGCCTAGGTTCTCCTTTTCTGCTTTGAAATTCAAAAAATGCCCTTCGACCCATTTTCATCCTTTTCCAGTCCCTACCCTTTTGATCTTTTCATTTTTCCATTACCTAAAATGCCCTCACCCCCATTTGGCTATAAATACCCCTCCATTTTCACCATTTCTTTTCACCTCCAGGATCACTTATTAATAGGCTATCCATTTGCTCATCTTTTTCCTTTCCCTTCAATCACTCTCTTTAATTAATTAATTACTTATTTACTCTACCCTAACCTATCTAATCCTTTCAAATAGCTAAATCCTTTTTTTTAATTAATCTAAATCTTTTTTGAATTAATCATTCAAATTAATTAATTAATCATTTTAATTAATTAATTAATCACTTTTTAGAAATCAAAATTAATTTTTTTAAACCACCCATCATCCTAGTTAATTTATCAATCACTTAGTTAATTAATCCATCCATTTCATCACATTAATTAGTTAATTAATTCTTTTAATTAATAAATTAATTAATCTCTAAATCAACCAAATTATCCGATCATAATAAAATGGAATTTCGGTTCAATAAAACCCTCCACCTAACTCGTGAAAGGCATAACACCTTTCCCTATCAATCCAACCCTTAAACTAAAATCAATCTGATCAATCCCTAAACTCCTCTACTTAATCGTGGAACAAACTACGTAGGTTTTGATCTCCATTCCATGGGGTATGTAGGCATGTTGGAATTGAGATCCAAACCGTAAATCCAAATCTCAATTAATTCCCTTTTCCTTTATTTTGTAAATGTTATCATTTATATTTTCATTTATAAGGGAATTTATGGTCCTCTTAGTACCTATAAGAGTTAGAGAAGACATCCCATTTTTAATTAATGTATTTTCTTAACTATTTTTGGAATTAAGGAGTGATTATATAGTTCTCCTAGAATCCGTGAGGACTAGAGGGAAGACTCTCCTTAATTTATAAATGATTTACTAAATGCTCTTTTAAATTTTCCTAGCACTTGCACTTATGCCATGCATTCATATTATGCTATGTTCATGTATTTTTAATTATAATTTAATACTTGTCATTCATTAAATTAATTTTTCTAAGCCAAATTAAATTTAAAAGACAAAATTTAGATTATTTAACTAAATGCCAAGTCCCTAAGCTCAACTTAGTTCGAAGATCAGTGATTTTATCTTTGGGTAAATTAACTAAAATTAATGAATTGGAGTCACGAATTGGTTTTTTCTTAATTTTTCCATTTTAAAATAAATTAGGATGTCGGCTTCCAAAATCACTTTTTAAAATCAAAAATCAATTTTCCCATTGACAGTCATTCAATTGTGAGCATTGAAACTCATTCTATAACCTCTTTAAAAATTGCTTGCCTTTCCTTAAGGCATCTAGAGCAAGAGAGGGGCATTCAAGTGAGGTCTCACAAAACTTTATCACTTCCACTGAGCTAGAATTTGATCCTCTCTCCATGATTCACCCCACTTCAGAATATTGCTGTGTGTTAGACCTTAATGACTTTATCATTGAAGTGGATGCCATCACTCAAAGTAAGAGGATCTTTTCACCACCTCCACTGTGCAAAGAAAATCAATTCTTGTAAACCAAGCTATTCTCCCTCCTACTGAGAAATTGAGATCCTATAATGAGCTTGAGGAAGATCCCATTCTGAAGTAATTAAAGAAATCCTAGGTTAACATCTTTATTTGGAGTCTTATCCAATTCTCTTACCTTCACTGCTAAGCTCTTTGCAAGGGATAGAACCAATGTCAAGCTCCTGTTAATATCTCTCCTGAGACCCTTATGGCATCCTTGACAAACACCACAAAGTCCATGTCTATCTCTTTTTCAGTGATCATGATATCCCGCAAGGAGAAAAAAGCCACAATCTTGCTCTTTACATCATAATAATGACCCAAGGCAAGATTGTGCCTATGGTGTTAGTGGATAACGGGTCTATATTAAATGTATGTCCATCAAAAGTGGCTAGCTACCTAGGATTAAAGGCTATATATTTATCTCTGTTAAACTATGTTGTGAGAGCATATGATAACGCTAAAAGGAAAGTTTGAATGTAGCAGATCTTGATGTCACAATTGGACCAGTCACCATGCCAATTTCTTTTTAAGTAATTAATGTCCCAGCCTACTGTAATCTCCTTCTTGGAAGGTCGTGGATCCACTAAGTGAGAGCAGTTTCCTTCTCTTTACACCAAAAGTTGAAATTTTCCCATGGTACAAATATCATAACAGTCCTTGCTAATGTATATAGGAAGAGTGACATTCTGAGCTCTGATCCAATCCTAGAAATCAAGTCTAAGCCCTTTTCTATTCCTCTATCTAGTTTTTCATTTGACGTTATCTAGTTCATCCAAAGGGAAGGTAAAGAATTCACCCCTTTTTTACTTTGATCCATATGGTAATGTGGCTGTAGCTAACATGATAAGGAAAATGGATTACTTTCCAAATTTAGTTCTTAGAAGAAACCAACTAGGGATAACCTAATTCCCAAAGTATCCCACCGCCACTCCTTATTTTGGCCTTGTATATGAGGCTCAACCCGAAGATATTGTGGAACTGGGGGGAGGGAGCTAAACTAAAAGCTAATGCCAAGAGGCAAGGTGAGACTTATGATTGACTTATGCTTTTTAAAACCCTGAATGACTATTTTGTGAAAGAGAGAGAGAATTTCCCCTATTGTCGCTTCCCAAGCCTTGGTATTGCTTTGTATAAAAAAAGCTAATCTCTAGTTTCAAAATTTTCTTTGATATCAGACTTAATCTAGAGGAATATAAGCCAATCTATCAGTTAGAAGAAGATTAGGAAGTAAGTATGGAGCCTTCAGTATTTGAATCCATTTATATGATCACCAATCACCAAGAACCTGATCCCACCAAGCTCATTCAGTCATCCCAAGCTCCACTAAATAATTGGTACTTGGAGAAGCACTAGTCTTATTGTGCCCCTATCTCAGTCCTTTGAGTCTGAGTCTTTTGAGTTTGAGTTTGAATCTTTTGAGTCTGAGTTTGAGTCGTACAAATTTGTTGAGTCTTTTCAGTCTTTCCTTTTTGATTTTGTAACTTGTCTCCTGAGTCTATCCTTTCAAAATGATATAACCTATGATGATGGGACTTTTATTTTCAATAAAAAGAACAAGTTTTTTACTTATTTTTCTAACTTTTTATGCTTCATCTTTTTGACTCATCATTAAATGAGGCATTTGAAAAAAGAAAATAAGAAGTATAAAAGGCAAAGAACCAATAAACTATAACACATAGGAAAACCCTAAAATTAGATACATTGCATGTGCATATTATGACACACAAACATTGATTGAAAAAGTTTGCAAGTTCTTGGACTGTTTCATTTAGGAACCTATTGATATGGTAAGAGTAGATCTAAGCATTGTGATTCATAAGGTCTCGACTTATGAACACATGAAGCCTGTCAAGCAAAAACTAAGAAGGATGAAGGCAGAATGGTCTCTGAAGATCAAAGAGTAGGTGACAAGTTGATAGACAATGAGTTCATCGAGTCGATCACCTATCCCTCATGGCTAACCAATATAGTGCCCATTCCCAAGAAAGATGGAAAAGTCTAATGTACATTGATTATAAGGACCTCAATAAGGCTTGTCTAAAGGATGACTTCCCTTTGCCTTATATCGATATGCTAGTAGACTGTATTGGCCAGTGCATTAATGGTATTTTTAATCGACCTCTATGCAGGCTATAACTAAATCCAAGTCTATGCTCCTAACAAGGAAAGGATGTCCTTTATGATAGAGTGAGGTACTTGTTATTACTGGGTAATGCCTTTTGAACTAAAGAATACTGCGGCAATTTATCAAAGAATGCAACCCCCATTTTTTATGACATGATGCATCAAAATGTTGAGGTGTATGTGGATGATATGGTAATAACATCTGAAATAGTTGAGGGACATCTAAAAGCCCTTGACCTATTTTTCTCAAGACTTAGATAGTAAAATCTCAAGCTAATCCTAGTTAAGTGCATTTTTGGTGCCTCCTCAGGTGTGTTTCTAAGACTTTTGGTCAATCGGAGGGGTATAGAAGTAGATCCAGCAAAGCTAAAGGCAATTATTGAAATGCCTTTCCCTAAAACTGAAAAGGAGATTAGAAGGTTGTTTATAGTATATCAACCATTTTATTGCATAACTAGTAGACACCTGTAGGTCGATCTTCAAGCTGTTAAGGAAAGGATCCTCTAAGTAGTGGAGTGAAGAATGTCAAAAAGCCTTTAACAAAATCAAGCAATACCTTCTGAATCCACTGATTCTGCAACCTCCAAGGCCAGGTAAGCCATTATTGCTTTATTTATTAGTAACTTCAAAAACTATAGGTGCAATGCTTACCCAAAATATTCTAGACTCACATAAGGAGATATGAACCCTCAAATTTGCACCTTCTGATCCGACTGCAACTTAACACCTATTGAGAATAGGGCGCTACGCATACGGCGGTCCCGCTAGCCGGTTAGTAGGCAGAGGTCAAGGGGGCAGCGCCCCTTGCGGGGCGCGGGGCAGCGCCCCATCAAAAAAATAAATTTCCTAAATCTTTTCACCTCTAGTCGACGCTTTTCAGTCACGAACCCATAAAATCAAGCGGAGCTCGAATCGGAGCTGAAACGAGCCCGAAACAAACAAAAATAGATTGAGCCAAGCGAGTGGCGCTGGGAAGCACGCATCCCGTGCCGCCGGGAAATGACCATGCCACTGGTGCGGCATGGTAATCGTGTCGCCCAGGAGGCGGCACGCATGCCGTGCCGCCGGGAAATGACCATGTCGCCGGTGCAGCATGGAAATCATGCCGCCGGCATGGCGGCATGCCAGACGTGCTGCCTAGATGGCCGGCATGTCAGCCGTGTCGCGCCTACCGCCGGTGCTGCGCCGATGCCGCCGTCCGTACCGCCGGCACCTCCTCTGTCAGCTCTATAAATAGCAGCCTCCTCCAGCCTCATTTGGCATGACTTGGCACAACTTCCAACACATTCCAATACATTTCATGCTCATTTGAGGCATTCCAACACATTTCAAAGCAATCCAGATTCCAAGTTTCTTTTAAATCAAAGTGGAGTTGAGATCCAGAGCAAGACTCGTTCCATTCGTTAGAAAACCAAGAAAAGCAAAGGTATAATCCCTTTTCTATCTTTAAAATTCTAAATTCAGATCTAGAATTCTCTTTAAGTCTAAAACTGAAAAGATCTAAAACTTATTAATTTAAGAATCAGAATTAAGTTAATAAGTAAATCAACACATTTCTAAAACCCCTCCTTCGCAAGAAGGGAGAACTGCGTGGGGTTTGATTCCTATTCAATAGGATACGCAGGCTGCCATTCTGAAGGGCATCAACTCCAAAATCTTTTTATCAATATTGTTTTCTTTTTTTGCTTTGATTTTATTTGCATTGATCCTTTATTTTGTGATTTTATTTTCAGTTTATTTTGGGGAATGTGTGCTTTCCCTAGTACCCATAAGGGCTAGAGTAAAGATCCCCTTTTATTCCATTTGTTTTGATGTTGTAATAATTAAGTAGGATTTATCTGGCCTATTTATTTATTATTGTCATTCCATCACATCACATATATATATATATATATATATATATATATATATATATATATATATATATATATATATATATATATATATATATATATATATATATATATATATATATATATATATATATATATATATATATATATGTTCATTCATCATTATATTTTTGTTCATGCATACACAAAAATTCAATTTTAAGAGTTATTTTGCATTTCAAGCCAAACTAAAGAAAATAACATTGTCTTAACTGTGTAATTACCAAAACCTGATCCCCGAACCCTCCTTGGTTACTCGTGGATTGGTGCACTTTTCCATTGGGATAAAATCAAATTTTGGAGTCAATCGTGTTGGGTTTTCTTTAATTTTCCCAATTAAAATAAATAAATTAAAGTGGCGACTCCCTTTCATAACTATCATATTACAAAAATCAACTTTCCAAACTCATAGCGAGTTCCAATTGTGGTGCTTCTCCCGAGGAGCATTTCGATTCCTCGGCGGATCGGACCGGTGCTCGGGCGAGGCCTCACAGTTGGCGACTCCACTGGGGACTTAATGTCTTTTTCAAATAAAAGATAAAGTGGATTACTTTTGGTAAAATACTGTGTTTGGCTTTAAATACAAAATAACTCTTTCATGCATCACTACATTGGACTCCTTGTCCAAAAAACCCTAGTTTCCTAGGAAAATAAAGGATAGAAAGTAACATCGAGTGGGCAACCTTCCTTAGGTCTGGTTGCCGATAGTGAAATCATCTAGCCCACAACGTATCCTCTAATCCTTTTAGAGGTGTAATGAGTATGCACGTACCATTAGACCCACGCGAGGCTCCTTGTCTCACATGTGGTTAGGTATATCGCATCTCTAGTGTGATGGGTTCCCTTCAAACCACCCTAACCTTTTCATGTAATGACCCATAAAACCTTCCCTTAGGATTTTATGCACCATAATACTGAACTTGGTATATCATTATCATGAAACCTTTTTTTCATTCATGCATGCATGCATAAACCTTGTGAAGAATCAAAAACCTATCCAAACACCTTCACACCCAAAGCCCATGGTCCACCTAAACCTATGGTCAAAACCCAAAGCCCATGGTCTACCTAAACCCATGGTCAAAACCTAAAACCCATGGTTCACCTAAATCCATGGTCAACACACAAAGCCCATGGTCCACCTAAACCCATGGTCAAAGCCCAAAGCCCATAGTCCATCTAAACCCATGGTCAAAACCTAAAACCCATGTCCACCTAAACCTATGGTCCACCTAAACCCATGGTCAAAGCCCAAAACTCATGGTTTACCTAAAACCCATGGTTCAGTCCTATCCAAACCCATGTCAAACTCATGGTAAAAATAAACCCATCTATGGTACCCTCATCCTTTGCCATAATTCTTATCCAAGTTAAACACTAACCTAGCCCAAGCTAAACACTGACATAGCTTCATCTTTCATAATTCTTACCGAAGCTAAATACTAACCTAGCTTTCATCTTTCACAACTCTTACCCAAGCTAAACACTGATCTAGCTTTCATCTTTCATAGTCCTTGACCAAGCTAAACACTGATATTGCATTATCCTTAACCATCTTTACCAAAGCTAAATACTGACTTAGCGCTGACTAGGTTTCATCTCTTACATCACTATCCAAACCCATGGCCCATCTATGCCCATGATCTAGTCAAACTCATTGCCTAACTATCACAAAACCCATAGTCCGCCCAACTCCATAGTACATCCATACCCAATTGTAAAACCCATGGTCACTCTATCCTTAAGCCTATGGTAAACCATTTATAAATCACAATCCCAATCACCCAAAGCTAAATTATGATCTAACTACTCAAAGCTAAAATCTGACCTAGCCACCTTAAGCTAAATTCTGACCTAGCCACTCAAAGCTAAAATCTGATCTAGCCACCCAAAGCTAAAACCTGACCTAGCTCCCTTAGCTAAATACATACCTAGCTAACATCATACACCTCTACCCTCATCTTTACCCATACACAGTCAACCTAACCACAAGACACTGTCATCCACTGTCTTTTGGTTTATCACACCTCCCCATAACCTTTTTTTTTCCAAAGCTGGATACTAACCCAGTTCCTTTTCCCTTGCAAAGGTTGATAAAATTTCTGTTGTCGGAGATGAAGTCACTGCTACCAGAGTTGATGAAATTTTTGATGAGCTTCTTGCTAAGCTCTCTGAACACCAGGAAACTATGATGAAAAGGCAAGAAGCCCTTTTCCAAGACATGCTCAAAACCCAAAGGAGGGCTATCATAGAGGATGTCCGTACCATGCTGGAACAGGCCTCTTTAGCTCAAAACCTAACTGACTCAAAACCATTCAAAGTTGACCCAAAACCTGCCTTTTATCCTGTTTATGGATCCACTTCCAGAGTTGAATCCAAAGACAAAGAACCTGCAAACACCGACATCATTCCACCACTACCTATTTCATCACCTGAATTTCTTAGAAACAACTCACTCTATCAACCCTTGATAGTTCAACCACCAAATTTCACCCCTACTCTCACTTCCCGACCCGCGGATCCTTTCCAAAGGAAGGAAGTCAACCCTGAAATCAAAGCCTTCATGGAAAAAGTGAAGTATATGGAAAAAATGATAAAAAGTTTGAAGAAAAAAGAGGACCTGGTTGATACAGACTCCCTGAGCTTATTTCCCAATGCAAGAGTTCCACCAAAGTTCAAGATGCCGAATTTGGACAAATTTGACGGTACTACTTGCCCCAAGATCTGTTTAAAAATGTACGTGGGGGCAATGCATCCTTTTGGTATTAACAACGAGCTTCTTGCTTAACTCTTTCATCAAACTCTTATTGATCCTGCCTTAAGATGGTTTATTAACTTGGATGATACCCAAAAATAGACTTGGGAGGACATTTGTAAGGCATTTGTCGAACAGTACTACTACAATAGTGAAGTCGACTTAGAAACCACAAAGCAACTTCCAGATGAGTCCTTTTCTATGTTCCTTACAAGGTGGAGGGCTAAAGCTGCTCAAATGGTAAACAGGCCAACCGAGCAAGAACAAGTAGATATCATTGTCAAGAATCTACTTCCCGCCTACAGGGCCCACTTGTTAGTACAATATCTATCCACCTTCAAATCTTTGGTTGCAACTGCATCAAAAGTTGAAGATTGCATCTAAAGTCAATCATTTCAAGCTAAATTCCCCACCACCAACCTGAACAGTGATGAGGAATCTAGTCCTAATTCAACTCCACCTTACCTCAACCCCAGAAGGCATGTCATGGAGTAGTTCAAGTTCAGCTAATCTGACCTGTCTGAGATTGAATTCCAAGTCTAAACCTGAGTCCAAGTCTGAGTCCAAATCTGAGTCGGAGTCTATTGTCTTATTTTTCTTTATTCTCATCAACCATAGCGGTTTCTTTTGTCATCTTGCAATAAAGTTTCCTTTATGGTAATGTACATACATTTTCTTTTCATTCTAACATGGATGAGCTTACCCAAAAAAAAAAAAAAAAAAAAGAGAAAGAAAGTGAGAGAAATGAACAAACAGTCAAATCCACCACAATTAGCACATGCAAGAATTTGAGATGCCATCAACAATTGCACCTAATCAAAGAAGGTCAAATAGTTGAAGCACAAAGAGTAAATCAAATGGAATTACCTATTGCACATTAGGTAATCAAACAATGCACCTCAACAAAGGTGAACAATTTTAGAAAAGACCTTTGTCAAATCTAGAATTCAAAGGCCAGGGCCCCTCAAAGCAGTAGCCCAAATTATGGTGGAATATTTTTGCAAGTTTGCTAAGCTGAAAACCCAAAAAGGGTAGCTTAGGCAGAAGTTAGAGCTGAGAAAGAGAGAGAAAGAGAGAGAGAAAGCTCATCCAAGTCATTTTCCCTTATGTCTGAAGTTTTCAAATCATTTTGTCTCATCTCATATCTCTAGAGTCATCCTTCCTAACCAGAGGTTTATTCTCTAAGGATATACAATCTTCTATGCCCTTATCCTACAATGGGGGCATATCTTCCTAAGTTATCATCTGTTGTCAATCCATTCCGTCGCCTAGCTTAAAAAGTTAAGGCACAATCCCTCATACATATCTCCAGTCCATCACATCCTTATCTCTCACTTGGAAGCATGATCCCCAATTTGTTTCCTTCCACTAACCCTCTAGCCATTCCTAAGGGCTCTTTGTGTCAACTAGTGCAATCTATAATTAAGTGTCACTCTAAGATTCTCTTCAATCTCAAACAACAAGCTTGATTTGTTCTTTTTCCATAATTCATGCTATAAAAAGCAAAATCATACAACCTCCATGATTCTTTTCAGAAGTTTCAGCCTACCTTCAAAACTATTCTTGAACCTTATGAAATCACATTGCTCCATCCCAAGCATTATTGGCAAATCATACCATATGCCACCCTTTCCTTGGCATAATCTCAAAATGAGCAAAACCAAAATTCCCAAGTCTATCAGGGCTTATCATCTTTAAATTTAGTTTCTTTGGCAAAACCAGAAGTCGAGGCACATCTCTCAAAAAAAAAGCCTTCATCAAGAAGCTCAAATCCTAAAAGCCTTCATCAAGAAGCCTAAACCAAAAACCTTCATCAAGAAGCTCAAATCCCAAAAGCCTTCATCGAGAAGCTCAAATCCAAAAGTTTCAACCTACCTTAAAAAAAAAAAAAAAGCCTTCCCCATGAAGCCCACTCCCAAAAAGCCTTCGCCATGAAGCTTAAATCCAAAAGCCTTCACCATGATGCCCACTCCCAAAAAGCCTTCGCCATGAAGCTTAGATCCAAAAGCCTTCACCATGAAGCCCACTCCCAAAAAGCCTTCACCATGAGGCCCACTCCCAAAAGGCCTTCATTTGTCAAGCCTATGATCTCCTTTAAGGCAAAATCAGAACTAAGCCTTTCAAATGGATTTCCTTCATCAGACCTTCCCTCCTCCCAAAAAAAAAAAAAAAAATGCCTTCCCCATGAAGCCCACTCCCAAAAAGCCTTCGTCATGAAGCTTAGATCCAAAAGCCTTCACTATGAAGCCCACTCCCAAAAGGCCTTCATTTGTGAAGCCTATGATCTCCTTTAAGGCAAAATCAGAATTAAGCCTTTCAAATGGATTTCCTTCACCAGACCTTCCCTCATTAGCCAAAACCTTTCCCTACAAGGACTAATCATCAATGGGCAAACTGAGTCGAGCCACCCATGTTGACATTCCCACACCCATTGTCTTTCAGAGACATAGCCTTCTCTAAATCTAAAACCAAAGCCAAGCAAATAGCTTTGATCTTATTCCTCCTAATACCAAAGCCAAACAGATAGCTTTGATCCCCATCCTTTTAACACTAAAGCCAAAACAGATAGCTTTGATCTCAGCTTTTCCCAACATCAAAGCCAAACAGATAGTTTTGATCCTATTCCTCCTGACATCAAGGCCAAACAGATAGCTTTGATCCCTACTTTTCTAACATCAAAGCCAAACAGATAGCTTTGATCTTATTCCTCCTGACATCAAGGCCAAACAGATAGCTTTGATCCTAACTCTCCTAAGCACTAAAGCCGAACAGATAGCTTTGACCTCAATCCTTCCAACCATCAAGGACAAACAGATAGCTTTGATCCCAATCTTCCCAAACATCAAAGTCAAACAGATAACTTTGATCATAATCTCCCCAATAGTAGGGCCGAACAGATGGCCTTGCTAAGCCAATTTGAATTCCTTAGGTGGACCAAATCTCCAAATCTTTCAAAGTCTAGGAAAAACAGATATCCTTCATTAAAATTCACCATAACATCTTTATCTCCAAACAATTGAAGATCACCATTCTCACATCCAATGTCAAGGTCAAACCAATAGCCATTGACAAAATCTCATTTATCTTGCGGGCCCTCTCCCAACAGGTTCATATCTTTAAACCATGTTTGTCCTTCATAAGGTTCAGTTTGCATAAATATGAATGTCCTCATGCATGATAAGCATAAACAGATATCACAAGCCCAAAGTCTGACATGGTATAACCCAAAATCTGATATGGTACAGCCTAGAATCTGATATGGCAAAAGAACATATCTGATGTTGCAAGAGCATAAGCCTAAAGTCTAACATGGCATCTCTTCTCAGGGTTCACTGTCATCAGAATCGCCTTTTGCTTAAAGCCAATTCTGATGAGGGGGCAGCTGTGAACCCTCAAATTTGCACCTTCTGATTCGACTGCAGCTTAACACCTATTGAGAATAGGGCGCTACGCATACGGCGATCCCATTAGCCGGTTAGCGGGTAGGGGTCAAGGGGGCAGCGCCCAGTCGAAAAAATAAATTTCCTGAATCTTTTCTCCTCTAGTCGACTGCTTTTCAGTCACGAACCCATAGAATCAAGTAGAGCTCGAATCAGAGCTGAAACGAGCCTGAAAGGAATAAAAACAGATTGAGCCGCGCGAGTGGCGCTGGGAGGCACACATCCCGTGCCGCCAAGGAGGCGGCACGCATTCCGTGCTGCTAGGAAATGACCATGCCGCTAGTGCGTCATGGAAATCGTGCCGCCCAGGAGGCGGCACGCCAAATGACCATGCCGCACATCATGCCGCCGGCATGGCGGCACGTAGATGGCCGGCGTGTCAGCAGTGCCACTATTGCCGCTGGTGCCGTGCCGATGCCGCCGTCCGTACCGCCGGCAGCTCCTCTGTTAGCTCTATAAATAGCAGCCTCCTCCAGCCTCATTTGGCATGACTTGGCACAACTTCCAACACATTCCAATACATTTCAAGCTCATTTGAGGCATTCCAACGCATTTCAAAGCAATCCAGATTCCAAGTTTCTTTTAAATCAAAGTGGAGTTGAGATTC
This sequence comes from Reutealis trisperma, assembly GCA_947687605.1. Lineage (NCBI taxonomy): Eukaryota > Viridiplantae > Streptophyta > Magnoliopsida > Malpighiales > Euphorbiaceae > Reutealis > Reutealis trisperma. The sequence continues at coordinate 4,603 of CANTUT010000357.1, read as the reverse complement.
GGAGTAAGACTCGTTCCATTCGTCAGAAAACCAAGAAATGCAAAGGTATAATCCCTTTTATATCTTTAAAATTCTAAATTTAGATCTAGAATTCTCTTTAGGTCTAAAACTGAAAAGATCTAAAACTTATTAATTTAAGAATCAGAATTAAGTTAATAAGCAAATCAACACATTTCTAAAACCCCTCCTTCGTAAGAAGGGAGAATTGCGTGGGGTTTGATTCCTATTCAATAGGATACGCAGGCTGCCATTCTGAAGGGCATCAACTCCAAAATCTTTTTATCAATATTGTTTTCTTTTTTGCTTTGATTTTATTTGCATTGATCCTTTATTTTGTGATTTTATTTTCAGTTTATTTTGGGGAATGTGTGCTTTCCCTATTACCCATAAGGGCTAGAGTAAAGATCCCCTTTTATTCCATTTGTTTTGATGTTGTAGTAATTAAGTAGGATTTATCTAGCCTATTTATTTATTATTGTCATTCCATCACATCATATATATATATATATATATATATATATATATATATATATATATATATATATATATATATATATATATATATATATATATATATATATATATATATATATATATATATATATATATATATATATATATATATATATATATATATATATATATATATATCATCATTATATTTTTGTTCATGCATACACAAAAATTCAATTTTAAGAGTTATTTTGCATTTCAAGCCAAACTAAAGAAACTAACATTGTCTTAACTGTGTAATTACCAAAACCTAATCCCCGAGCCCTCCTTGGTTACTCGTGGATTGATGCACTTTTCCATTGGGATAAAATCAAATTTTAGAGTCAATCGTGTTGGGTTTTCTTTAATTTTCCCAATTAAAATAAATAAATTAAAGTGGCGACTCCCTTTCACAATTGTCATATTACAAAAATCAACTTTTTGAACTCACAGCGAGTTTCAATCGTGGAGCTTCTCCCGAGGAGCATTTCGATTCCTCGGCGGATCGGACCGGTGCTCGGGCGAGGCCTCACAGGAGAATACCATTTACTATTGAGCAAATGTATGCTAGCTCATGAGCTTAAATATAACCAAATTGAGCAATTATGCTTAGCTTTAGTTTGGGTATGCCATAAGCTCTAGCACTACCTATGCTCATATGCAACTTATGTGTTAGTTGACAAGAGTCCCTTGAAATTCCTTATAGAGAAGTCGATTCTTGACAACAAAATAGCATGATGGATGACAGTACTTGTGGCATTTGACCTGAAGTATGTTTCCAGGAAAGGCAATTAAAGGAAGCATAATAACTAACCATCTGGCTGTAGCCCCTATAGAAGGTGAAGTATTTGAGCCTGAGTTCCCAAATGAGGACATCTGGATCATAGATCTTGAAGTGTGAAGCTATGCTTTGATGGTGCCTCCAACAATAAAGACTATGGAGCTGGTATAATTCTTGTCACTTTTAAAGGGGATCATCTACCTATGGCAATTAAGCTGGCCTTTAAGGTAACTAACAACAAAGTGGAATATGAAGCATGTATTTTGGTAAGTGGAAGATTAGCGAAGAGCATTTGATTTCTTACCATCAATGCTTGAATTATCTAGTAGAAAATTTTCATGAACTCTCTTTCCACTACTTGTCAAGAGCAAAGTGTGATAACCCGAATTTATTGCTTTAAAAATTCTTATTTTATAAGATATTAAATTTATTATTTATTGATAATTTATTTTAATTATATTAAGTAATAAAAATTTATGTATATTGATTTTCAAGAGATAAATACGTTATATGAAATCAATGATATATTATATTGTAGCTGCTTATTATAGTTTATTTATTAAAGAAACATCTCAATGCTAAGTAAATTTTACTAATTGTAATTTTACATTATTCAATTAAAATTTATATCTAAAGGTTTATAAATAAGTATAATTAAGGTAAAGCAAATGTTCTTTGACAATAGTTAATCAAAATAATTATATGTATGTTATTATTATTTTCAAATCTTAATTTTAAGTAAATATTAATTTTAATATTTTGGGTATAAATAGATATGAAATAAAAATATTTAAAGAAATTAACGATTTATATTTCGATTATCTATAAGTAGTTTATTAAAGAATTGTATTACAAATTTTAAGAAAATATTGATCTTATTTGTCTATGTAATTAAAGTTAATTTGTTATTATTATTATTACTATTAAAAAAAAAAAAGAAGAAAAGGGTGTTTGGCATATTTGATTGGGTTGGAAGGGAGATGGACTGAAGGAGTAGGAGAAAGAAAGAAAGAAAGATAGATAGATAGATAGATAAAGAGAAAGAGAGGAGAAGGGGGACTATCGATGCTGGAATCTCAATCTCTGACAATCATTCAGTCGCACCACTAAGAGGGAGACCAATGTCCTGCGACCACTTGAGGACCGATGGCAAAGAGAACCACTGGTTCCTAGTAGTGCATGCATAAGAAAGAAAAATTCTAGTATTATGAGCTTTTTATCATGATTCTGGCAGATTCTGATGGTTTTTCTCATGGATCTTGGTATCATTTGAAAGCTCTCTTCATAAGCTTTCATTGATACCAACTTTAATTGATTTGAATGACTGACGGTGAAGAAATGGGTATAGAAGGAAATGATCACTAAAACTTTAGGCTCCGATCTACTATGATCGGCGGCGAATGGTGACAAATGAGTTATATATATGTGTTCTTGGCAGTAACATGAGCAGAGTGGTAACCTTTGCGACCTCAAGGACCACTATCCATGGATGGTGGTGGCACTTATGGCGGCTCCAGTGACGCTTCAGTGACCTCAGTCCAGCAGCTCCATTTTAACATTCCAATGATGTTTATGAACATAACTTGACAAGATTCTACATGGGCAAGGTCAAAATCCTCGATTTTGATTGTTTATTAATGAAATTGCAAGTTTTATGGTATATTATGAATTTAATTACATGAGTAATGTATATATTCTATTTAGTAATTAAATTAAAGAATTTAGTTAAGCTATGAATATAAATTATGAAAAACTAGATATGAATTTAGTATTGAAATTATATTAGAAAATTAAGTTGTGAGTATAAATTTATGAAATTTTTTTTGGATTTAATTAAGACTAAATACTTGTTAATTGGAATTGATATAAATTTTTATAAGTTTAATTAATTAAGTTTATTTTACATTAGAATCGAATTAATTTATGTTTACTATATAGGAATTACAAGAAAGAAATTAATTTTTATTCTTAAATATTGGCTTTTTGAAATTAATATGTAAAGTTAGTTAACGAATTTAATTGAGATTGATTATGAGTTTGTATAACTTGGGCTTATGTATAAGTTAATATAAATTTGATAAATTATAGAAAGATTGAAATTAATTAGTTGTTAATAAAATTTTATATATTAATACACTTACAATAAATTTGATTTATGGAATTATTTTATTTTATAGTATAATGAGTCAATAAAGGAATCTTAAAGAAATTAAATTAATTTTATAGATTTATAATTTTATATAACTAAAGAGTTTCTTCTCTATTATGAATTTATATATTTTTCTAAGTTACTTTAGATTAAACATTAAAATGAAATATTTATTAAAAACTTATATTATTATGAATTCAAAAAGTTACTTTAGCTTGATTTTAACATTAAAGTAAATTACAAGATGATGTGATAGCAATCAAATAAAAGTAAAAGCTGATTTGTTGGGAAATAACCATGTAATGATGATGTTATGATATTTCATGAATATGTATATATGGGGTTGAAGGCTGAGGGTAATTGATGTGTCTAAGTATGGTGGCCCAAACAAGGAGTTGTGATCTTAGTTGTCATAAATTTGATGTTTATAGAAGTGTTTGTTCCTTTTATATCAATAGGAAATGTCCTAGTTACAGGGAAGGTTTGGCCGAAATTTTGACAGAATCTATAGAGTCTTTAGGTTCAATCTTAAGAGTTAAGGTTAGAATTGTCCATATTCTAATGTACTTCCACTACTGTTCAGTTCATACACTCCAGATGTCTTCCCAGTTATCGAATGATCGACTGATGTTTGAAGAAGGGCTAGTTGGGTTTTTGTCAAGTTTGTGAGTGACACTTTTTGATATGCTTAACATGTTTATCATGCATTACATTATTGTGTATATGTATACACACACACACACACACACATATACATATATACATATACATAAATATACATAAACACATATACATACATAAACATATATATATATATATATATATATATATATATATATATATATATATATATATATATATATATATATCTGTGTGTGTATATGTATGTGTATATATATATATATATATATATATATATATATATATAATATATATATGTGTGTGTGCATATGTATGTGTATATATATATATATATATATATATATATATATACACTTATATATATGTATGTGTATATATATATATATACACATACATATATATACACTTATATATATGTATGTGTATATATATATATATATACACATAAATATATATAAGTGTATATATATATATATTATATATATATACACATACATATACACACATATATATATATGTGTATATATATATATATATAT